>CM018691.1:66890610-67055802 GCA_009363875.1 Mikania micrantha | reverse complement strand
TAATTGATTTCAAGCTTAATATCCTTGGATTGGATTGAGGTCTTAGTATCGAAGTGGACATCCAGTACCTGATCGTCCGGCAAGTCCATACGGTATGTGTACTTTCAATATTTACTGTGTGTAAATACAAGTATATGAACAGTGTTTGTGAAACATAATCAAAATAAAGAGAACAGTTGTACGTATTTATGTGATAACTTAATACCATAAGTACAACAACTCACGATAAACAATAGTTGTATGTATTTAGGTGAAAACCTAAGTACAATTAATACAACGAATCAAGAATGACAAAGTGTGTGAGTAAATAACAAGAAACAATTCGGTTGCAATCTGATATCATAGATGACAGGAATCAGATGGTCGAAAAACAATCAGTACGAAAACAATGTGAAACAGGACATTTAGTTGAGTCCATCAATGAGGAAAACCCTTCAAACATAATTTCAGTGTTGTTTCAGAATAATGAACGACAGTGTGTTTGTGTGGGTGACGAATTAACACAAACATATATGTGAGTTTAACGTTCTGAAATAATGACTGAAAAGTAGAAAACAATCAGCAGAAGCAAAACCATCGTCGTGTTCGTCTCGAGTGACGATTCGAATGAATAGGCGCGATGGTGACGCGTTCTGACGAAACGAAAACGAAAAACGGTACGAATGACAATAAGTGTAAGAAAATATAATAAATTACTTTTTACAATTTTGAAAACTCATCAAAGCGAATTAAAGAAACTCTTTCTAATTAAAAACCGTAAAATAACGAGTAAAATCCAGAAACGCAACGAATGTTAACGAATGATGTCAAGGGTCACAAACAGGTTAATAGAAACCTAAGTGTTTTCAAAGAACTATTTTAAACCTACAAGACTAATTGTGAATAAGACAAGTGCAATATAACATGATAGGTAAAGCTATAACATAAATTAGTTAAGTGCTATGAAAATATATGACACTTGGACAAGGGCCGAAGGGAGACCGTGACCCGCGAGTGTTAGCCAACCTTAGGGCTAACACCTTCACACACACGAATGCTATACCTTATATTTATGAATTACATACGACGTGAAATCAATACAGGAACGTGAATACACAACCAGTACAATCAAGAGCGCGTGCATTTCTTGTTAAGCTAGGTCAACCACTTCAACCACAAGGTGAGTTCATATGCCCCTTTTTCTAATCATTAACTGATTTTAAACTCTCGGGGCTGAGAACCATGCTTAACTTTTATTTATTTAAAAGTTTCAGTTTAACATATTGCTTATACTTTGATTAGATAATATTGCTTGAACTTATTATCATTTATCATTATTGCATGCTTGTATGATCATATATGACAGGAACAACTAAGATGATATGATAATATAACTTCATAAATCATCAACACAACAGAATAATATAGTTATGAGATTATATCTTATAACGCTTAATTATTCTTACAAGAACAGATATCACAGGTGAACATGATGACAACAACAAACACAAACATGAATGATATGAAGATAATAATCTTCATAATATCATTCAAACACCAGAGTTAGTTAAGTGTAATAAGACAGGTTCTTATAACACTCAGCTTATAACTCGTTACTTACTACAAGATAACACGAAACAAGGAACCCACCACATCTAGTGACAACAAGTGACTATATGGAACAACAAGGAGATAATCATGATAATGTAACTTCATGATAACAACATCATTCACACAACAATCAACATAATCTAATAAGACAAGATCTTATTTAACTTTGTTAACAAGAACGAGAACAGACAATCTAGAACAAACAACACTGATGAGCACGCAATACAATTGATTACTATTGAACTGTTTGTATGATATCATTTCAATCATGTGCCATGTACTCAAGTTTGATCATTGTAAGCCCCTTATAATTCGCTGACCAGTTATTTTGACGTGACTAAACCGACGATAGCATAGTGGTACCATAGGTCTGACAAACCTCTAGCTTGTAGGGCTAGTATGTTGATCGTATTGATTCATTGGTCGGTAACGTATGACCGGCGACAGGGCGACTTCAAGTCAAGGTCTGGAAAGTGACACATGGTGATATTAATCTGCAGTGAAAGTGAAATTGTAATTAATCCATCGTTAACCGTTGACTAGTAGACTGAGGAATTTATTTTCTCTCATGTCATATTACTAGTAACCGTTTCGATGAGGCCTACGGTAATAAAAGGTGGTAGAGGTAAATCGGATGCATTGTAATCTGATTACGTGAGGATTGCAATGGATTCCTTTTATGCTCTATGCACTCCAAGATGAAAACATATATCTATTGGTTAACTAACACTCCTATTATCTAAAAGTGACTGACAGTTAACCCCACAAGAAATAGAATAATACAAGGATCAGATTAAATTAATCTTATATCCTTAATACACAAAGGGTTTATCAATACTTCGGTTTGATAACTACACCCCTAATTATTATATTATTCTACATATGATACAACAGGTGATTCACAAACGAGATGAAAAGGTGAAATGGAAATGGATATCTATAGTTGTATTGCAAGTAGTGTGGAGTTCTTTTAGTTATGTGGTGGGATGTTGGCTGGGGCTTGGTTCCCCTACATATGCCCTATATATAAGCATAACTACTAGGATGAGATACTACTTGTAAACACAACTATGGAGAGGCCATTATGTGACCAGGTGAATCGAACAAACTACAAGTAACATGTGTACTATTTTGATTGTGTTTGTGAATGAATCAAGGTTTTCAATTATCAAACTTATGAACTCACCAACCTAGTGTTGACTTTGTTTAAATGCATGTTTTCTCAGGTGACAAGCAGGTGTAGTCGCCTATATTCAAGAACTAAGCTAGTGGATTTTTAGAAGACCTAGCTTCATTTTGTGTTGCATACTTTTGGATGACAAAACAATGAATCATCTTTTGTATATCTTGTACAGTTACAAGATAGAAACTACAATGATTCTTTTGGGAGAATTACTTGGTTAAATTATGGACATGACTTGTAATTTAACTTTGTAATTCTGGATTGATGTCATTTTAGCATTTCTCATTTATATATCATGTGCTATGTAAACAATCTGATCATTTCGATTATCACAACGATATTGCGCCTCGGGAAACTTCCGCCCGGCGGGAAAGTCGATCCAGCCCGCTGGCTCGGGGTGTGACAGATTGGTATCAGAGCCATGGTTATAGAGAAATATAGGTCATATTACTTAAACGGTTTGGCCTAGAGTATAACTTAGGGACCCTCATGTAGTGAACTTACAACATAGGATTCTATTTGCATATGTCTTCTGCATCTGATCACTGCACTAACCGATTTTCTTTCGGTTATGATCAGAATGCCGCCACGAAGACAACCACCACAAGATTTATCTCTGCACTCATCGACACCGACACCACCTGACTCTCCTCTACATCTACCTCCTCCACCTCCTCCTCCGCCACCGCCTGCACATCTGTTGGACCCCACTACCGTTGCACTGGCCACATTGCTGACCAATCAACTGAGGGATGTGATCCCCAAGATGATGAACCAGATCAACAGTAACAACAGCGATAACGTCGCCAAATCATCTGGAGAAGGCAGCGGCAACACCCGTCATCATCAGGACTACTCCTACAAAAACTTTGTAGGATGCAAGCCACCGAGTTTCAGTGGCAGTGAAGGAGCCGTCGGATTGATCTAGTGGATCGAGAAGATGGAAACGACTCTTGATATTAGTGGCTGTCCTGATCAGCACAAAGTAAGATATGCAGCCGGTTCATTCCACAAACGAGCGTTAACTTGGTGGAACGCTCAGGTTCAAACTAGAGGCAGGGATGAGGCTCTGTCCATGCCTAGGGATGACTTCAAGGCTATGCTGCGGGCAGAGTTTTGCCCAAGGAATGAACTCAAGAAGGTTGAGACTGAGCTGCTCAACCTAGTCATGATTGGTGCTGGCATCTGGCCTACACCACCTGTTTTCATGAGTTAGCTACTTTGGCACCGGGCGTGGTGCCAACACTGGAGAAGAGGATAGAACGGTATGTTGGTGGACTGTCTTCTTGTATCCAAGGGCATGTGATATCTGCCCATCCTACTACCATGGAGATGGTTGTTACTCTGTCAGCATCTTTGACAGACATGATGGTTGCCTCTGGGGTATTCAAGAAAGAAGCTGACTCAACCAAAGCTGGAACTTCAAGGAAGTCGGATAAGAGGCCGGCTAAGAAACAAAAGTTGTTAGGAACTTTGCGGCAACCACTCAAACTCCAATGATCAATCAACCACCACCACTACAAATCAAGCGGCCCTACACTGGCACAACACCTTTGTGCAACACTTGCCAGTATCATCATGCACCAAACACCCAGTGTAGGCAATGCACTAACTGTGGGAAGTTTGGTCACTGGGCCAACAGTTGCATGAGCACGGGGCTCCGAACCGAAACAACAACGCAGCTACTGTTGCTGCTGCTGATAACAGGTCTTGCTACAATTGTGGCGAGCCGGGACACTTTTCTCGGGATTGTCTCAAGAAGAATCAGCAAAGAGCTCAAGTTGAAAGAGGTAGAGCCTTTCAGATTGGAGCAGCTGCTGCTCGACAGGACCCGAATGTGATCACGGGTACATTTCTCTTATCTAACTCTTATGCATCCATATTATTTGACACTGGTGCGGATCAGAGTTTTATCTCATCCGACTTTGCATGCCATCTTGATTATGTTGAGGAATCTTTAGACTCCCCTTACACTATAGAGATTGCAAACGGCAAACAGATCACAGTAGACACAGTACTTAGGAATTGCCCACTAACTCTTGGTGATCACACCTTTTCCATCGACTTGATACCGATGGAGCTGGGCAGTTTCGACATCATCATAGGAATGGATTGGCTATCTCTTAACCGAGTTGAGTTCATCTTTTCCGAGAAGTTACTACGTATTCCAGTGGAGAACGATCAGATTTTGGAATTCATGGAGATCAAGCGAAACGCTGTGTCAAGATAATATCGTGCATGAAGGCTCGCAAGTACCTCGGAAAATAATGTATCGCATTTCTAGCTCACGTGGTAGAGAAAGATAAGAAAGCAATCTAGATTCAAGACGTACCAATTGTGAAATACTATGCGGACGTGTTTCCGAATGATTTACCGGGACTGCCACCCGAGAGATCGATGCAGCTTCGAATCGATTTGATTCCGAGAGTGACCCCTGTAGCTAAGTCTCCTTATAGACTTGCACAATCAGAAAATGCAGGAGTTGTCCAATCAATTACAAGAATTACTCGACAAGGGATTCATCTGACTGAGCTTTTCCCTGTGGCAGCCCCGGTTCTTTTTGTAAGAAAAAGGATGGGTCGTTCAGAATGTGCATAGATTACAAAGAGCTCAACAAACTCACCATTAAGAATCAGTACCCGTTACCGAGGATTGATGATTTGTTTGATCAATTACAGGGAGCTCAGTACTTTTCAACGATAGACATGCATTCAGGTTATCACCAGCTCCGAATTCAAGAAGAAGACATACCAAAGACGGCCTTTCGTACCCGATACGGTCACTACGAATTCATGGTGATGCCATTCAGCCTAACGAACGCACTGGCAGTGTTCATGGATTTAATGAACCGGGTGTGCAAGCCGTACCTAGATCAGTTCGTTATCGTCTTCAGTGATGATATACTGATTTATTCAAGAAACAAGAAGGAACACGCACAACATCTCAGGACAGTCTTGGAATTCCTGAAGGAATAACGTAATTCTCCAAGTGTGAATTCTGGCTAAGAGAAGTTCAGTTCTTGGGTCACGTGATTAACTGTAATGGTATTCACGTGGATCCTGCCAAGATTGAAGCAATCAAGAACTGAGATGTGCCTACAACACCGACAGAGATCAGATCATTCTTGGGATTGGCAGGTTATTATAGGAGATTCATTTCGAATTTCTCTAAGATAGCCTTGCCTCTCACCGAACTCACACAGAAGAGTGAACCTTTTGTGTGGACACAGAAACAAGAAGAGGCATTCCAGACATTGAAACAAAGATTGTGCAATGCTCCTATCTTAACACTCCCAGAAGGCATTGATGACTTTGTGGTGTATTGTGACGCTTCCCATCAGGGACTCGGATGTGTTTTGATGCAACAAGACAAAGTCATTGCTTATGCCTCATGACAGCTGAAAGTACACGAGAAGAATTACACAACACACGATCTAGAACTTGGAGCTGTTGTCTTTGCTTTAAAGATTTGGAGACACTACCTGTATGGTACCAAATGCACTATCATCACAGATCACAAGAGCCTACAGCACATATTTGATCAGAAGGACCTTAACATGAGACAGAGACGTTGGGTTGAGCTCCTGAACGATTACAATTGTGTGATCAAATACCATCCGAGCAAAGCAAATGTTGTTGCAGATGCTCTGAGCCGGAAGGAAAGAGTCAAACCCTTGCATGTACGAGCCATGGGAATGACTGTTCAAACAAGTTTGAGAGATCAAACCATACAAGCACAACAAGAAGCAATCGCAAGAGACAATTTGAAACGCGAGCTCGATTGTGGAGCCGAGAAACACTTCAAGACAAAACAAGATGGAGTTACCTATTATCTGGATCGTGTTTGGATCCCGACAATAGATGAACTTCGAACACTTATACTTGATGAGGCACACAAGACACGATATTCTGTTCATCCTGGTGCCGATAAGATGTATCAAGATCTTAGGTCGTTTTATTGGTGGCCAGTAATGAAGAAAGATGTTGCCACTTATGTTGGCAAATTCATCACATGTGCCAAGGTCAAAGCTGAACACCAGAAACCTTCGAGTTTTCTGGAACAACCAGAGATACCACAATGGAAGTGGGAACAAGTAGCTATGGATTTTATTACCAAGCTACCCCGCACTTCCAGCGGGCACGATTCGATTTGGGTCATTGTTGATCGATTGACCAAGTCCGCACACTTCTTGCTGATCAGAGAAACTTACAAGATGTAAAAGCTAGCAAGACTCTATGTTGATGACATAGTAGTGAGACACAGTGTGCCATTGTCTATTATTTCAGACCGGGACAGTCGATTTACATCGCGGTTCTGGCAATCATTGCAACAATCCTTAGGGACAAGTGTTAACTTGAGCACCGCTTATCATCCACAAATGGATGGACAAAGCGAGCGAACCATTCAAACCCTAGAGGATATGTTGAGGACATGCATCTATGAAGTTGGGATAAACATTTACCACTCATTGAGTTCTCATACAACAACAACTACCATAGCAGCATCGGATGTGCTCCTTTTGAAGCACTATATGGTAGAAAATGTCGGTCTCCAATTTGTTGGACCGAAGTAGGAGACAACAGAATCACTTGGCATGAACTTATTCAGGAAACTACTGATAAGATTGCACAGATTCAACAGAGATGACAAGCAATACGTAGCCGCCAAAAGAGTTACACAGACAAACGGCGAAAGCCTTTGGAATTCGATGTGGGTGACCGAGTAATGTTGAAAGTGTCCCCATGGAAAGGCGTAGTTCGTTTTGGGGCTAAGGGAAAACTAGCACCAAGGTATGTCGGACCGTTTGAGATAACTCAACGCATAGGTCCTCTGGCATACAGACTCGAACTCCCTGATGAACTCAGTGGAGTACACGATGTATTCCATGTATCAAATCTCAAGAGATGTCTAGCTGATAAATCATTGATCATACCATTGGAAGAGATACAAGTTGATGAGAAATTACATTTCATTGAAGAACCTCTAGAGATTATGGAGCGTGAACTCAAGAGACTGAAACGAAGCCGTATCCCTATTATAAAGGTTCGATGGAACTCCAAGCGTGGACCAGAATTTACCTGGGAGCGCGAGGAAAACATGAAGACAAAGTATCCCCACCTGTTCGAGAAGTAGAGCCCGACAATGAGTACTTGATCGTCCTGCAAGTCCGTACGGTATGTGTACTTTCAATATTTACTGTGTGTAAATACAAGTATATGAACATTGTTTGTGATAACAGAATTCAAAATGCAAGAAACAGTTGTACGTATTTATGTGAAAACATAAATACCATAAGTACAACAACTCACATAAATACCATAAATACCATATCTGTGAGTTTAACGTTCTGAAATAATGACTGAAAAGTAGAAAACAAGCATCAGAAAGCAAAACCATCGTCGTGTTCGTTCGAGTGACGATTCGAACGAATACGCGCGATAGTGACGCGTTCTGACGAAACGAAAACGAAAAACAGTACGAACGACAATAAATGTAAGAAAATATAATAAATTACTTTTTACAATTTTGAAACTCATCAAAGTTAATTAAAGAAACTCTTTATAATTAAAAACCGTAAAATAACGCGTAAAAATCCGGAAACGCAACGGAGACGAAAAACCGAGCAACCGAAACGAACCCGAACACCCTCGGGGTATTTAAAGCTTAAATGAGTTCATTTTCTCTCATTTTTATCAGCTCTCTCTCTCTACAAGCACATTCCCGAACCTATTTTTCTCTCTAAAAGTTACAACTTCAAACCTCCATATCTAGCTCGATTCTTGACGAAATTGGACGTTCTTGGTGTCCAAACGAAGCTCTCGACCTCCTCTACTTAGAAGTACGGCAGATTTGAGATTTTGTCTGGCCAAATTCGAGGTATGGAGCTTGAAAAATCACGAAACTTAGGGTTTTCACTTTGGGCTTTGTTACAATAACCCTAACCGGCACTAGACTCAATCCAAAGCCTTGTACACCCTCGAGAACATCTCAACACCTACTAATAATCGGAGAAAGCTAGTGCCAACAACCTTGAGCTCGCTGAGGACGATGATGCTGAAACAGGTTCGCACGAAGCAGGTGGCCAAACCATTGGTCTCACTGGTCGAACCCCAAAGTGCCGAACCTGCCTGGGTTTGGCTGAACCTTCTGCAAGGCCACGAACCCCGGCCTTGGCGAACCAGCATCTTCAGTCGAACCCATGTTCACGAACCCTTGACCACCGAACCTAGCCATATCCGAACCTTACTGCCGAACCCACGTGATGTCCACGAACCTGCATGCTTTAGCCGAACCCTACATCTAGACGAACCAATCGTTGGCCGAACCTGTGGGCTGCCATGTCACGAACTTTCCCCAGGCGAACCTACACAACCGAAACCTTTGAAATCACCGAACCCTAAGATGGAACGTACCTATAGCCATGAGAGTCGAGGTTCGCTGGAATAGTAGCATGACCCATAAATTTTTGCTCGGCCAAGACATCTTGCCGCCCAAATCCTCTCCATGGCCCATCTTTATTCTCTTAGGCCCAAATTACTTCGGCCCAAGGTGGTTAAAACGGACATGGTGTCTTCGATCGCAACAGCCTACACCTGGCCCAATTAAATGGCCCAATGAGTTGATTAGGCCCAATACATGTTGATTAAACAAGCCCAAACCCACATCTCGGCCCACATATTAATTGGGTTGACTCTATTCGGCCCAACAAATTCTCGGCCCATAAGAGGATTTAGTATTTAACTAATAATTTAAAGAAAACAAGTCGGGATTAATTATGTATGGAGTTTGTTACAAAGATGGTGAAATTACTTTGATTTACGAATTTCATAACATCATAAAGCGTAATTCTTTAAGAATGTTAACGAATGATGTCAAGGGTCACAAACAAGGTTAATGAAAAACCTAAGTGTTTTCAAAGAACTATTTTAAACCTACAGGACTAATTGTGAATAAGACAAGTGCAATATAACATGATAGGTAAAGCTATAACATAAATTAGTTAAGTGCTATGAAATATATGACACTTGGACAAGGGCCGAAGGGAGACCGTGACCCGCGAGTGTTAGCCAATATCGATAGGCTTAAGATGACAGGCCTTTAGACCATCGATACTACTAGTATCGATGGTCCCTTGTGGTTCAACCCTTGGAGACCTTCGACATTAGAAATATCGACCTGAAGCCATTGAGATTAGACCATCGATGAAAAAATTTGTTGCCTCTTTCAGGTCGGTCGATACTAAAGTTCTTGGGTTCATCCATCGATATTGTTCTTTTCCAGGTTTTCCAGCCATGTTCAAAGGTTCAGATCTTCAATAAAACATATTCCTTAGGCTCTTAAGTCCATTTCGTGCACAAACTAAAGCTTTTGAAGTGCCAAAACTGGTTTCAAGTTCAAGGGCTGAAAAAGAGAAAACCCTCAACAGTATTGAGACTTCTCTCTAATATATGGACTTTTTGCACTTGTTTTGACCCCGATCATTTGTACTTCCTTGTTCCAAAGATCGTTTTTACTATAAGAACGTCAATTTTGGTGAAGATTTGGGTAGGTTCAGTGTGGTTTTAAGTAGAGAGAGTAGAGAGAGAAAGTGGTAATCGAAAATGGAGAGGGGGGATGGGAAATTTTGTCATAAATGAAGAGAGGGAAAGAAAATTTAGGGCTTTTATAGCCCGGGGTGTTCGGGTGTGTTCGGTTTCATTTTAACGCGTCATTTTCGTTACGTAATAATGCGTAAATTTGTAAAAAAATAGAAGTTTTTAAATTATTTTAGGTTGTAATTTGTAACATCACTATATTTCAAGCATTACATTACATAAACATTTGTACTGTTAAGACCTGATATGATAATTGATAATTACTATAGATTACGGGATATTATCATTATTGGTATACATTATTGAGAACATATGATTATGAGCATAAACCATGGGAAGTTTAGTTGAAACACAACTAAACAGAACCAGAGAGTTTGTTGCAGTTGAATTCACGTAATATGGGTTGTTGATGTGGAATGGTAGTGGAATGGTAGTGGAATAGGATTCTATAACCAAAGATAGGCAAGGATATAATCATGGTCTATCGAAGAGGTGGTGGGATGGCGGCTGAAGCAGTTGCGACTGACCTCTACGTATGCCCTATACATAAACCATCTTCGGTTTATCATGATTATATCAGTGTTGAGGCTTTGGTGAGGAGAATCCGAGGTTTTGGTTTGGAATGGAAAGGATTTATGAGATTGATATTGCTTGGTTGCTAAACATAGTCAAGGACACATGGTCATGGTTTATCGAAATGGTGGTGGGACGGTGGCTGGATAGGTTGCGACCTACTCCTACATATGCCCTATACATAAGCTTATTTCGGTCTATCATGGATGTGTCAGTGATATGGTTTAGTGGGATTTGGATTGGGAAATTATAATATTCAAGATAATAAAATAAAGAAAGCATTATTGAAAGTGATTACACGATGGTGAGGTTACAAATATAATTTTAAACGCTAATATTATTTCAAAAATATTAAAATAATAATGTATTCGCGTGGGTGACGATTCACACGAATATAATTATTAGGAATAATATACTAAAACGATATTCCATAAATTAAATCGAATCGAAATACGATACGAGCGTTGGATTCGAAAAGGTGACGATCTTTACGAATACGTACGCGAGTAACGTTTTTCGACGAGATAACTGAAATAATATCTAACGATATTAAAATAAGAAAAGGAATTTAAAAACGTTTATTAGGAATTACAACCTAAGACGGATCCGAACAAATTGTTTTATTAAATAAATGATTTAACACAAGTAAACGAAATCATTTTTATGAAACAACTTTAATTAAAATCATTTTATTTAATAGAAACCTAAGGATATAAATGTTTTTATGTTCTAAATATATTTTACGAGCAAAACCGAGCATCTTATAATTTTTATCGCGAAATAAACGAGATCGAGCACGCGGGAACGACTCGGAGTATAAGAAGGATGAACCTGCTTCTTTCCCACCATTTTTCATTCTCACACTCTCTCTATAGACACCATTTCCGTCATCTCTCTCTCAAACTTCTCTCTAAGATAACTTCTTCGTTTCTTAAACGATTCAAGTGATCTTTGGCTCTAAACGACCGCACGATCGAGGAGAACAAGAACCCACGAAGAAATCCAACGTTTGGTCGACATTTCAAGGTAAATCTAGAGTTTTATTTTGGTTTTGTTGTCAACCACGAACCTTATAACCCATTGATGTTCTAACCGATCTAAACACTTGGAAACATTGAAATAAACTTAGTAAACGACTTGAAAACCTTAGAAACGCACCTGCAACAGATGATTGTTCGAAGAAGATGATGTTGGAACAGATGGGTCGCGCAGGGAAACAGGTCAGCCGAACCTGGGTGCTCCTGGCCGAACCCTCAACAGCCACACATGGGAGCCACGAACCTGCAAGGGGTCACGAACCTAAGGAGGGCGAACCAGGGTGGTGCGAACCTGGGGGTTTCGAACCAGCTGGCCGCGAACTTTGCATGGCCGAACCCGTACCTGCGAACCTGGAGCTTCTGCCGAACCTTAGCCATGAAAACCTTGGCCTTGGCCGAGCCCATTGGGACGACCCTATGCGCATGATGGCTAACCAAGGGCCACCAAACCTGGACCTATGGCCGAACCAGTGAACCACGAAGCTTGAGTGGACGAACCTTAGTTGGGCCGAACCCCTGGGTTGAAAAACCTGCATGCACCCGAACCTATGCTGCGAACCTTGATAGAACCGAACCCTAGAACCCTTAAATCAGCTATATGGGCAGCGAACCTATGGGTAAGGATTGACTAAGTGCAGTTGAATCTAAGCTCCTATCGAACTAATTGGGAGACAACACTAACACACATAATTGGAGATAAATAATATAGCATGAGACCTCCCCATGCATGCATGAATAGATTGAATTACCACCTTTTCTTAATAAAAACTTAAGTTGTAAATTTATGAGATTGTATACATTGAATATTTTATATGAGTAATCTAAGTATGGTTTCCTAAGTTAAATTAAATTTTGACTAACTAGGACTATGGTTGTTAATTCAAATTAATCATGCATGTATGAATAAATATGTGTATGATTAGGTTATTAACCTTAAATACACATGTCTATGAGAATACACATAAGATATCATAATAAGTTTATCATTACAAGATAGTTAAAATTAGCAAGTCTAAACTATATCTTAATGATGAACACTTTTAAAATGTTGGGTATTTCATTTTAACTTAGATAAAATAAACTAAGTTAATGAAATACTTATGAGTTTAAAGTAAACATATATGGGCACTCAATAGTAATAAAACGCATATACTTATGAACACGAACATACGATAATTACAGATTGTTGAGTTGATTTCGATTTCACATACGTGAGCGCGCATATTACAAGAACACTGATTCTAAGGAATTAATGTAAGTTCTCATAACCTCCTTTTTAAACCATTTTGCATTTAAACTTGGAGGTGGAACATGTATACCAGATTTAAAATATTATTTTGATAACACATGAGTGACACCTGGTTTATCAATATGATATTCATATTATTGAATTATTATTGATTATGGATTGATATGGATGATTGCATATTCCTTGAGTCATTGTTGATTGAGTTGACTTCGGTCCTCCGCAATGATTGAGTTACTGTTGGTAAGTTGATTAAGGTCTTCCTCAGTGATTCCACTATTGGTTGAGTTGACTACGGTCCTCCGCAGTGCATGTATTGACACTTATACTATTTAGGAATATCGTTGGTTGAGTTGACTGAGGTCCTTCGCGATGATTCCGCCGTTGATTGAGTCGACTGAGGTCCTCCGCGGTAACTTATATTGAGATGATTATGGTGAAAATTGATTATTGGTTGATTTGTGATTGGTTGAGATTGGTTGAATATATGTGGTTGATTATTTGTGATTATTTGGATTATGTGATTATTGTGTTTGTGTGTTGGCAGTGTTGGATTATCTCGCAGGTGCACATGTGGATTTTCTCAGAAAATTACAAACTTTCATAAACATTTTTGAAACATAAAACCTTATGATTACTCACCAACTACTTCGTAGTTGACACTTGATTTTCTACATGTTTCAGGGAACGAGGAGAAGTAGGTAGAACAGGATAGCTCTACATCTTTTGGACATCATCACTTAGGATCTTGGACTTAGCTAAAATTAACTAGATTACTGAAGACTAGTGTTTAGTTAATTTAGCTAATCTTTTGTGTAAATTACTGTAACTAAATCATGATGAACATGATTTTTGATGTAATTACTTTGGTTGATTTATTTGATATGTGATGATTTATTTAGATGCTCATGAGCTTATGAACATCTACACATCCCTCGTGGCATCCCGACGTTTCCGCCATCGGTCGGGGTGTTACATAATTCCTAATAATAAATATTCTAAATATCTTTTTATTATTTTTAAAATTTTGAGAACGTTTATTTTGACTGTTTCGTCGGATGTATCTTGTTTGCACGTATTCGTACAGATCGTCACTCATATGAACACGACAAAAACTGTACTTTCTGATTTTATTTTCTAATTATGAGACATCATTCAAAACATTATGCTAACAGATATATTCGTGTGAATCGTCATCCACACGAATACACCGTCAGTTTAATATTCACATAACGACATCCATTATTGTTTTGGATTATGTAAACTCGCATACGTTTATACATAGTAATATCCTAAGTAACATTCATGTTATTGATTCGTGTTGTCAGATATACTTCTGACTGTTAAATCACTGATTTCACACCATGTTCATGAATAGTTTCGTATTGATTTGACAAAATATGCGTTTACACATAGTTCAGTACATGATTCTATTGTACAACCTACTATTCTGAACTACTGTTCAGACACTGATGTCACAGGGTCAACCGCGATAGCTCCAATTTGATTTTTAAACCAAAAACATCATTTAGGACATGATAGTCCAAGGGGATCGAGCCATAACATTCTCTAATCAACGGGGAATTGATGGCCGAAAGGGCGGTTGCAAGGTACCATCGATACTATAGTATCGATGGGTCACCTTGAACACATATTCGATGTCATCAATGGTATAGCCCCATCCCTTGATCAACAAAACTGTTGATATGGATACATTGATCCCATCCTAGTATTCCGAATCTAATATGAATCAAAGCCAATCATAAACAAGTTATTTATCAATCATGAAAGCATAAAGGGTCGAGAAAGGATGGTTTCATCCTTAACCGATCCTAGGTGAAGAGGGCTTCATTTCTACAACCAAAGCTTAGCTCAAAGGATTTCTAACTTATGTTATTACAATTAAGATTTATCAAATGAACCTAATTTAGATACTAGGAGCACCATGGTTTCAGTAATGTATTTAAACTTAGATTACATTATGCATGGCGGTTTCAAGCATAGTGTAAAGTGTTATGTTTCTATGTTTTCTAAATTAATCTTAGACTAAAGCTTTAAAAATATAAACAAAGTATGTTAATGAACTCTATTAACTTTAACACAAGGAGTTATTCACTAAGCTTAGGTTGGCTAATAAAATGAAAGTTAACGTAATATACTTAAACAATTGGGTTGAACAATATAAGATACTTACGAAAGAATGAACACATACTTATAATTCATGAATCACCTTAACACAATCAGGGATTTGAATACAATCAAACATTCAATAACAAGTGAGAGCATCGATAGTCGAACACTAGTTCAATGCACATTCAATCATGGTGAGATCATAGCCCCTATTTTCTACTTTGAAATCCTTTGAGGTGGAACATGTGAATAACTATTTTGGAACTCATTTCCTTAAATGGTTTTCATCTCATAAACTTATGTTTGGGCTTATGTTGGTATACTTAAATCCTTTTAAGATAAACTTTGCATCTAAGGTACTTAGTCATGGCTTGTCATGGCACACGACCTTATCCTATGCATGCTTTTGTACATGTTGGTTTTCAAAATCATAATAAAGTTTGTACCATGGACACATTCTTGTAAAAAAAACTTATTTACATCTAGTATGCCTTTACTTAGGACTTCAAGGGCTGAAATCACTATTCTTAAATTTCAGACTTGAAGTTCACGCAATCGTTATCCTTAGGACTTCTAGGGCAAAATCACTATTCTTAGATTTCAGACTAGAAGTTCACGCAACCGTTAATCTCATGACTCAAGGGTTGGAAGCTATTTATTTAGTCTTCTAAACTTGAATTCACACAATCGTTTATTTTTAGTACAAGGTGATCACAACAAGGGAAAGCGGGTTTCTACACCAAGGTCAGGGTTAGCTTTAAATTTGTTTTATAGCTAACGGTGGATTGGTGTAATTTTAGCAATATGGATTAGCTGTCAATTAAATTTAACAGCTTAGGTCATATTGGACACATGCTTAGTAACACGGAGTTGGTATTAATTAACTTTACTACTATGGGCCGTATTGGTTTTAATGGCCAGTCTTAGCCTAAATCCAGACGTAGTTTGGGACTTGGAATTAAGATGACACTTAGATATACTTGATGATAGTTTGTGTTACAATAGCATGTTACTTCTTTTATATTTCTTATATTTACATTCTATATTGTACATGGTTCGATTGTTCAATCAGGTTTCATTCAAGTTGTTACTTATGTATTTACATTAAGTTAAATCTTTGAACTCATATAATTTTAAATCTTCAAATTTATATTGTTTTAAACCTTAACCTATGTATCTCACCAACTACTTTTAGTTGATGTAACATCAGGGCCAGACGCATGCCGGAACAGTGATCGCAACAATAACTCGTACAGTAACTCAGGTACACATTACGTGAAACTATGTTTATGCTATTGATACATAATGCTTAACACGAAACTATTATGCGATTGTCTGAAATCTGACTAAAACTTTAGGGTTTAACAGTCAGAAACATATCAGACAATACAGTATTGAAACACAGAATTTTCATATGGATACCTGATTTGATGCTAGTATGTATAAACGTATGTGAGGTGAAACATAACGAAACTATAACGGTTGTTGTTTCAAAATGCTAAACAGACGAATTATTCGTATAGGTGACGATCTGTACGAATGATTCTGAGAGGTTAACGTTCTGAAATAATGACTGAAAAGTAGAAAACAAAAGTTTGAAAGCCAAACCATTGCCGTGTTCGTTTGAATGACGATTCGAACAAATACGCGCGATGGCGACGCGTTCTGACGAAACGAAAACGAAACGAACGACAATAAAATTAAGAAAATATAATATTTTTTGTTTTACAATTTTGAAACTCATCAAAAATAAATTAAAAAGAGCTATGTTAAATTAAAATACGTAAATTCGCGAACGAATTAACGAAACGCGTAAAAATATCATAATCCGATAAATAATCCAGGAAAACAATATTTAAAACATTTATTAGAAATAATCATCTTCAAAACATTCTAAAATAAAGACATTTATTTAAATTACGAGAAACGCACGTAATGTGCCGGAAACGCGACGAAAACGCGAAACGAGCAACCGAAACGAACCCGGATACCCTCGGGGTATTTAAGCTCTAAATGAGAGCATTTATTTCATTTCTTCCGAAACCCTCTCTCTCTCTCTACAAGCAATCCCGTCCATCACTCTCTCTCTAAAATTTCCATCTTCAAAGCTCAAGGTCTTGCTCAAATGTTGGTGAAATCGCGAGTTCTTGGTACCCACACGTAGCTAGCAACCTCCTCTACAAGGAAGTACAGCCGATTTAGAGTTTTATCCAGCCATTTTAAGGTATGAAGCTAGGAATAACTTGGAAAAAATAGGGTTTTCGTCACTTTAGTTTACCCTTTCATTTCAAACGGTTAGAAACTCAAGCCCATGGGTTCTACATCCTCAAAAACGCATCCTAGCACACACATGATAGAGTAGAAGCCTTGAAACAAACGAAAGTCGGCCAAAGGTGATGATGATGAACATGATCAGTGGTTTCCCAGGTGGCCGAACCTGTAGCATGAATGTCGGCCGAACCATCGATGACCAGACGAACCCTATTGTTGAGACAGCCGAACCTTATGACCTCAGCCAAACCCACCCTCCATGGCGAACCCCATGCACCCTGGTGTCACTCGATGTAACACCCCAACCGATGGCGGAAACGTCGGGATGCCACGAGGGATGTGTAGATTGTTCAAAAGCTCGTGGGCATCTAAATCAAATCGTCATATATCATTCAATCAACCAAAGTAATTACACAAAAATCATGTTCATCATGAATTAAATACATCAATTACACAAAAGAATTAGCTAAACTAACTAAACTCTAATCGCCAGAATTTTAGTTAATTAGCTAAGTCCAAGATCCTATATGATGATGTCCAAAAGTGTAAGTTCCATCTTCATCAACCTACTTAGCCTGGTTACCTGAAACATGTAAAATCAAATGTCAACTACAAAGTAGTTGGTGAGTAATCATAAGTCTTTATAATAAAAAAATGTTTTACAAAATCGTTTTATATAACGAGTATAGAGTTTAGAGTTTTCCTTAGAATTCCATATGACACCTGCGAGATTTACAGTAACCAAGCACATAATCCAACACATAACCACACATCTCAATTAATCATAACTAATCATATATAGTCCATCATATAACCAATCAACCAATCACAATCATCTATCATCTCAAATATTATAAGTGACAATACATGTATCCTTGTAGTTGACCGAAGCCAAAGACTACGATACACGGATGTGGCAACCTCCACGTGACAATACATGCATCATTGTAGTTGACCGAAGTGAAAGACAACGACACACGGATGAGGCAAACTCCTCGTGACAATACATGCATCATTGTAGTTGACCGAAGTCAAAGACAACAACACACGGATGAGGCAAACTCCTCGTGACAATACATGCATCATTGTAGTTGACCGAAGTCAAAGACAACAACACACGGATGAGGCAAACTCCTCGTGACAATACATGCAGTCATTACGAAGGACCGAAGTCAATAGTAACAACTCATGGAATATGATAATCCATAACTATGGATTTCATACAATTTAGCAAGTGTCATCCATGTAATATCAGAATAATATTGAAAATGGGTATACATGTTTCACCTCCGAATTTAAAACAAAACAGTTTAAAAGAAAGGGAGGGTATGAGAACTCACCTGTCTCCTTAGATTCGGTGTTCCCGCAATATGCTCGCTCACGTAAGAGAATTCACTAGCAACTCAATCACCTGTATTTAACGTATGGTTGTGTTCATCAATATATGCGTTTCATTTTAATTGAATAGTTATAAGTGTTTATTTCTTATTGTTATGTGTTTTGTTCCCCTTAGTTCTTGTATTTAAATTAAGAACAACTACCCAATATTGTATGAGTGATCACCATTAATATCTATATAGTTGAACTAATTACTTGAACTATATATTGATGGCAACTTATTATGAGCCTTGAGTACATCTTTATAAAATAAGTACTACAAGTGAGTAACCCTAATCTTATACATACTTAAACATCCATGCATGTCTACTTTTGTCAATCGGCATATTATAAATTATCAAAGTTTACTTAATGCATAACATAACTTATGTATGTCATTTATTCATAATATTAAAACCATGTAAGATCTTAAACTTCTACTTAGGAAATTTAGAGAATTTAATAGCCAGGATTAAGTATGCATGCATGGTTGTTCATATATGTATATGTCTATGTATATCCTCGCTTCCCATTACCCTTAACCTATCAACCTATTGGATTTCAATTTGGTATCCCCTAAGGGCAGCGAACCTTCTATCACCATTAGGATGGGTTCGGCTAACAAAAGGGAAAAGGTTCGGCCAATTGAATGCTAAGGTTCGTCACCCTTATAGTTAAATGGTTCGGCAATAATATATAGGTTCGCTGCTTGGAGTTAACTCAACCGAGAGTTCGTGGCTTGCTAGTAACCAAAAGGTTCGTGGGTGTGATGATTGCAAAGGGTTCGCCGACCTGCAAAGTGGTTCGCCCGTACAAGGTTCGTGTCCCGACTAGATGGTTCGGTGCCCCTAAGGCTCGCCACCTTAGGGTTCGCATGGCATGAGGGTTCGCTGCTGAGAGAGTAGGTTCGCCCATAGTGAGGGTTCGGCCATGGCAGCCACTTCATGCATGGTTCGTTGTCCAGCTAAATGGTTCGTTACATGAAACAGGTTCGGCCTGTCGCACCCCGAGAAATCCCGTCCCTTCCGGGGCGCGAGCGGCGGCAGATTGTCAGGATCGCAGTCTCCGGTCACACAACATGCGAGACCTATATGTCTGATTTTGTACGTACATCCAATAACTTGGATAAAATAGTTTAGTAATATCAGAGTTGCGGAAGTAAAATATAAGTTATCAAAACAGTTTAACAATCATAGGTAGCGGAAGCATTAACTTAAAACAGTTTTCAAAACAACACAAGTTTAATGTTTGCGGAAGCGATTAAAGATGGTTAGATAAAACAAAAGTAACACGATCAATGTTTAAATATTATCAAATGGCCTAAGACACTACAGTAGATGCATGGACTCCATCCTAGCATCCTAGTCCTTGTGCGCGTGCCTTAGTTACCTGAGAAAACATGCGAGTAAAGAGTCAACACAAAGGTTGGTGAGAGCACAGGTTTGTAATCAGCAGTAAACATCAAAATGTTTAAAGTAAATGTTGCAGGTCTATTTTTCAATACAATGCAATATCAATTGATAGCTAGTCAATATGTGTTATATCATATGCGGGTTCGCAATCGAAGCTAACATGCTGCCTCCCGCCATATCCATCCAAGATACGGCAAATGTTGTTTGGTCAATTTTGCACTGTTCCGACCTCCAGTCGGGGTGGCCATATGGCTCGCAACAGTGGGGCTTGTCAGGCCCAAATAGTACTATTCAGAATTACCACGCTGAGCGCTACGCGCTATTAACGGTTCGAGGTGTGTTTAATGAGGACTTATCAGTTTTGTGGATGAATGCCACACATATGCATATACGACATTAGCATGTACAAAAATAACCAAAAGTGTGTAAGTTGTTCAAAACAGTTGTATGCAATGTTTTCTCCCCCAAAGGTAGAAAATGTAAAAAGGGGCCGTGAACTCACCTGATTAGCAGTTCCGGTTAATGTGTGAATGTTCGCGTCTGCGAGAGCTAGCACCTGCTAGTATGCACCTATAACCAGATAGGTGTGAGTATGTGTTTTGTGGTGTGTTGTATCCCATACAACTCCAAGTGTCGGTGTGCTCAACCGAGTGCGTGTGTTAACTAGTGAGACTCGACGAATCGTTGGTGACACGATTGTTGTGTTTATGTGCCTTGATGCACATAAGACACCCAAAATGCATCCTATGACTTATATCACATAAGTTACCATTTTTAGAAAGTTTCCAATTTAGGAAAGTGTGGTTATGAAATCCCATTTCATAAAACTAATAAATTCCAATATGTTTACAAAACACGTTTAAACTCTTGAAACATGTCGTTTGCGCATAAATCACCATTTATGCCGTTTTGCCCAAATGAAGTTTCCTTATTTGGAAAGTATCCATTTAAAAACTCGTTTTCACAAATCAAGGTTTCCAATATGCTTAGAAATCATTTCTAAGAATATTTCAAAAATCAGAGTTCATCAAAACCCTTTAAAACATCAAAAGCCCTCTTTTGATTTTTAAAAGTTTCCATTTTTAGTAAGTTTCTACAAAACCAAGTTTTTGACAAAATCAACTATCCCAATGTGTTTCTAAACACTCCAATATGCATTTAACAACATCTAGACATGTCTAACATGTCTAGATTATCACAAATCCAAGATTTGCACATAAAAGTTTCCTTTTATGGCAAGTTCACCAAATCATCATCAAATCGAACCTAGCTTAACCAAAACTCAAATCAAACATTCTAATACTATCAATCAGGAAATCTATAACATATATTCAACAAATCACCGACAAAATCGTGTACAATGTTCACATGGAGTTGCATGTGGGTTCTCACCCATTGCATGTGCGATCTAACTATAGATAAACACAAGAAACTACCTTAGAAGCTCTTAGACGACTGATTTCAAGTTAAACAGAAGGTATGGAGCTGCTACGATGGCTGGATTCGATTTCCTCGTCGATTGAGAGCTCCACGATCTTCCTTGATGTTCCTATAGCTCCAAATCACCAAGAAATGGCTTCTAATGGTGTTAACAGAGGTTGAGGATTGATTTCAGGTGGGTTTTAGTCGCAAAAATGAGTGGGAGTTCGGAGAAAGAATGTAAGGGTTCGACTGAAATGAAAGGGGTGGGTTTTTATAAAATTTTCGATCTGCATGGCCTTCGCGTACCGCGAAGGCCGATCAAAATATTTTATCGCGTACCGCGATGGGATTCGGGAGTCTGGACTCCCGGTTTTCTTCGCGTATCGCGAAGCCTTTCGCCGAGGGACCGTCGCGTACCGCGATGGGTCCATTTCCTTGTTTTTCGATTTCGTTGATACGATTTTGCTCGTACTCGATTCCTAACGTTTATCCAAAGCATCTAATGCTCGTTTAAGCACATAAATACAAAGTAGCACATAAGTTTGGTTGATCACCAACGTTCGTGAGATTCGTGTGTGTTTCGATAATTCCTCGAATTATCTTTGATAGTTTGTGTTCGTAACTAACGAAGTGTTTGCACGCTTGATTAATCCTAATCAACGTGTAATGCACAATTCAATAATTCCCCGAATCATTGTTTTGTGTTAGTGTTGTGTTTGCCACACTTGGTTTCCAAAACCAATGTGCAATGTACGATTCGATAGTTCCTCGAACTATCGTTTCGTAGTCGTTTGTGTTCAACTCATCTAATTAAACATAATTAAATGAAATGCAACAAGTATGAATGTGAAATGTAAAGGAAGTAAGAGTTGCAATTTACCTGAAATTGCCGGGTGTCACACGGCCCAAGTTACCCTAGGTTCGGCCATCCTATAGGGTTCGGCCCTTATGGTTTCCCGCCCAATGAAGGTTCGTGAGGTTAAGGGTTCGGCCAACCCTTGAGGTTTCGGCCAGTCACGAGCTACAGCTCATTCTCATCACCATCGATTCCTAAATGTTTACAGGTTTACACATTGCTGCCACGGTTTAATACCCAACGATCTACCCATGTAAACCCTAAAATAATTTACCAAGTTGATATCCATACACGAAATAGGGTTTTTACCCAAAACCGAAAAGTAAAGTGGTCGTCTAACCTTCAAATCGTGGTCAACAGCAGGGTTTCTTCGTATCCTCTTGTAGCTCTCGATCACGCGGTCGTTTTGGCGCCAAGAACACTTGAATCCGTCGAGTAACGAGTGAGATAAGTTAGAGAGAAGGTAGAGAGAAAGTGTGTGTGTGTGTTTCTAGAGAGAGAAGGAGAGTTGAGAAAATGAGGGGAAATGGTGGAGTCTTCCACCATTTAAGTCTATCCCGTTTCCGCGTGTCCGGTCTCGTTTTTATCGCGATAAAATATAATAATTGTTCAGTTTTTAACGTAAACATATTTAAAAATATAACTCGTTTAAATAATTTAAATTTCATCTTTATAGAATAATTTTAAAGAAAATGATTTCTAATGAGCTACTTCGTAAAATAATTCCGTTTCGTTTTCGTTAATTTAATTATTCAAATTACCCGATTTATTCGAGTTGAATTTCAGTTGTAATTCCTAATAAACATTATTGGTTTATTATTTAAATTAATAACGTTTGATATTATTCAATTATCTCGTCGAAACGCGTTACTCGCGTACGTATTCATAAAGATCGTCACCTTTGCGAATCCGATGCTCGTATCGTATTTCGATTGGATTTATAATTTATGGAATATCGTTTCAGTATATTATTCTTAATAATTATATTCGAGTGAATCGTCACTCACGCGAATACAATATTAAGTTAATATTTCTGAATCAACATTCGCGTTTAAGTAATGTTCGCAACCTCACTTCGCGTAATTAATTCCCATTATTTATTAACTTTAATATTATCATTCCCAAACCAAAACCCACTAAACCCTAGTCACTGACACATCCATGATAGACCAAAATATGCATATGTATAGGGCATATGCAGAGGTAGGTCGCAACCTCCCCTACACCGTCCCACCGCTATTTCGATAAACCATGACCATGTGTCCTTGACTACGTTCAGCAACCAAACCATAACAAACTCCCCGTTCCATTCCAATTCAACTCAAATCCATTCCAGACCAATAATCCATAATCAGTATAATGTAACTGCGATAAACTCTCTGGTTCTGTTTAGTTGGGTTACAACTAAACTTCCCATGGTTTATGCGTATAATATGTTATAAACATGCATACCTGTAACAGTGATAATCACCAATAAATAATTCATCATCATTAATAACAATAAATCTTAGGTCATAACAGTACAATCGTACGGATGTACGGACAACCTAAAGTACAGTGATGTTACACTCGACGAACCTATGCAGGGTGTAGCCGAACCTGTGTGACCATCTTATCATGGACGAACCTATGTGCAGACCCCAGCACCGAACCCTTCTGAAACAAATCTAACCATTGGCGAACCTGCATGCTTACTCGACCGAACCTTTAGTGAACCGCGAACACATGGGAGACGAACCTAATTGTGTAAGCTACGAACCTTCGAGGCCAGCCGAACCAGTAGCAGCAGCCGAAACCCATGCTACGAACCTTTCATGGCTAACCTACTACAACCACCGAACCCCTATATCATTAGCAGAGCCGAACCTGTTCATCCTCGAACGAACCTTAGTGAGCGAGAAAGACACGAAGCTTAAGTAAAGGAACCGAGGTTCGATGTGAGGAAGCCGGATTTATCTTGGTTCCAAGTCGGGATGAATTTGCGGCCCATACAACACAAAATCGGCCCAGTCATAGGACCCAACCCACACTTCATTAGGCAAGCCCATTAGGCAGCCCATATATCTCATTCGGCCCATCTTGGTTCAAGTGGCCCGATATAGTTATACGACCTGTTAAAACTATCCCGACCCAATTGATTAGGCCCGAATTTATGTGGATAAATCTCAGCCCAACACCTTGCTTAGTCGGGCCCAAACCCAACGCATTCGGCCCAAGTTCATTCAATAATTCGATTATAACTACTTACATCATTAGTGTTGAAACTAAAGAATTGATTAATTCTTGGACTTGATGTAAACCATGGCATCTAAAATGTTATACTTCTCAAGGGTAACTTCATTGTTAATTACTAATAAATTTTTACAAGATGCTTAAGACTTAAAACATTTAAACAAGGGAAATCTGAGTTCTAATACTTAGAATCTCTTTGTGATGAAACTAAATTAAATCAAATTCTAGATCAATAACAACGTGTTTAATTTAATTGGGTGGAGTGTTCTAAAGTCCTTAAGAAGTTAACAAGGCCGAGTGATAACCGGGACCCATAGGTGTTAGCCTACTTTAGGCTAACACTTACATGCATATACATTGATTAAAACTTACACTTATGAGTTACAAATACTATGAACTCAACACAGGATCGTAAACATCACAACAAGTACAAACAAAGAGCGTGCGTATTCTTGTTTTGCTTAGTCAACCACTACGGACACAAGGTGAGTTCATTTGTCCCTTTTCAAACTTATTTGTTTTACTTAGGGACTGAGAAGCATGTTAAACATTTTAATAAATTATTGAAATGTTATTTAATGCTTTTAAACATAATCATGGTACTTATGACAAAGCTTATGTTTGGAAACTATTATTCTTGAGAAACTATATTCTTGATGATGGAACTTGAGGCTTATGCTATAAACTAAATGCTTAAACTTGAGGCTTGATGCTTATGCTAGAAACAAAATGCTTAAACTTGAGACTTGATGCTTATGCTATGAACTTCATGACTAAACTATATGCGAATGCTTGAAACTATGATTACGCGCGAAATGCTAAGCTTGTATCTAATCATGGGCTACGTAATTGCTAAACTTCTGCTATAGCAGGGCTTGTACCCATGTATTGAGATACGTGAAAGCTAAACTATGACGAGGCTAAGCTGTTATCTATATAAGAGACACGTAATTGCTAAACTTCTGCTAGAGCAGGGCTTGTATCTAGCCGTGAGCTACGTAATTGCTAAACTTCTGCTATAGCAGGGCTTGTACTCACGCAGGAGATTAGTGAAAGCTAAACTATGGTGCGTGTGAAACTATGATGCTTGTTAAACTTACTTTGAAGCTAATACTTACGAATGCTATAGACTTGTAAACTTTGAAACAGTAAACTAAAGCTATGACAAGGAATGGGTTGAATGGTAGGTAAAATGCTTAATTATTATTAACAACAGTGTCATATGCGGATTAGTATGTGGTGGGACGGCGTCTGGGCGGGTTGTAGGCTCGACTCAGGGGTATGCCCTATATATAAGCATACCGATTTGGATATTACATGTGGAGTTAATGAGGTTAAGGTTTTACCGAAAGAGGTTTGTTAAAGCTATTTTTAAACTTATAAACTATATGAACTCACCAACCATTGTGTTGACTTTGTTTTCTTACATGCTTTCTCAGGTGATGAACATGGTTAAACTAAGGCTTTGGATTGCATGCTAGGCGGCCTAGATAGAGGACCTAGTTGATTTTGGAAACACATATTTTATTATTCATACGAATCACTTTTGGATGTCTTGTACAGATTACAAGATAGAAAACATTTGATTCTTTTGTTAGGTTTACTCAGTTAAATTACTGAACATTGATATTGTAATTTAACTTTGTAATCCCAGTTAATGCTTGATTGTGCTTTAGTTATTCTTAACATTCATGCTATGTAAACAATCTGATCATCATGATTATCACTCATAATATCGCGCCCAGAAAACCTTCCGCCCGACGGGGACATCGCTCCAACCCCGCCTGCTCGGGGTGTGACAGTTGACAATTACTTTTTCACATGTTTTCAGGTAATCAGTGATAGGGCATTACAAGGACAACTAAGGCAACCTAGTTAAGATAGAACAAGATCAAGAAACAAGCTAGGATGGATTAGAAACCCACTTAATCCTTGTTGTTTAATTTTCTTGTTTGTTCTTACTTTGTAAAACATTGTTTTTAGGGTCTGTTAGTTGTCATTCTTCAGGTAGATAGATATTCTCTGTAATCAACTACTTTTAATATTATGAAGTCTAGTAAACATTGTGGTTGTTCGTCATTAATCTTGGTCATGATTCAATCTATCAGTCGTCACTGAGCTGTGGATTCCGCATGTGGCGCATGGTGTGACATCCGAATAGGATTCCGCAGTATTCGAAGGCCAGCCAAGTATACTTCGTTAGGATTCAACGAGTTCAAAGGACCTACAATTAGCACCGAAGTTTGGGGGTTCTTACCGAATGTGCATTGACAACCATGTCGTCAACAAAATTACCATCAAATACATATTCCCTATACCCAGGTTCGATGACCTACTCGACATGGTGCCTTTATTTTTTTGAAAATTGACCTCCGTAGTGGGTATCATCATATTCGGATGCGGCCTGGAGATGAATGGAAAACGGTGTTTAAAACTCAAGACGGACTTTATGAATGTATGGTTATGCCTTTCGGCCTATAAAATGCCCCAAGCACATTTATGTGATTGATGAATCACATCTTTAAAGATCTTATTGGCCATCGTGTTGTCGTTTATTTCGATGACATATTAGTATTTAGCAGCAATGTACAACAACATATTCGACATCTTTAACAAGTCTTCAACATTCTACGAGATCAAAAATTCTATGCCGATAGAGGTAAATGCCAATTCTTGTCCTCAGAAGTTTTGTTTTTAGGATACCACATTTCTGTAAAAGGAATTCGTATGAACGAATCAAAGATTGAAGCAATCATAACGTGGCTCACCTCTACCTCCACTCACGAGGTCCAGAGTTTCCATGGGATGGCATCTTTTCATTGGCATTTCATCCGGAATTTCAGCTTAGTCATCGCTACAATAACTAACTGTTTAAAGAGCCCGACTTTTAATTGGACAACAGGGGCTACCAAGGCATTAGAATAACTAAAAAAACACGTCACTCAAGCACCTATTCTTGCTCTACCAAATTTTCAAACAAACTTCCAAGTGGAATGTATGGAGTTTTAAGTCAGGAACCCGTTGCTTTCTTTAGTGAGAAATTGACGAAGCAAAACAAAAATATAGCACGCGTGATAAGGAGTTTTATGCAATTATTAGGATTCTGGAATATTGGCGACATTATTTACTACTAGGAGAATTCATCTTGTATTCAGACCATCAGACATTACGCTTCATCAATGGGCACATAAGCTTAAACCTCGCCATGCGAAATGGGTCGAGTGTTTTCAAGATTTCTCGTTTGTTATTAAACAGATAGCAGGGGTCCATAACACAGTTGCTGATGCACTTAGCCGATGGCGTAACCTCTTTACCTCGTTACAAGTTGAAGTGGAAGGTTTTGAAGTCTTTAAGGGGTTGTACCCTATTGACCCGGACTTTTTAAGAATTAGGGGCTAGCTACCAAACAACAACAACTAAGGATTATCTTTCTCAAAATGAGTTCTTATTCAAGGATAATCAGCTATGTGTGCCCCGATGCTCCTTACGTAAACCGATTTTGGTGCAAGAATGTTTCTTTTGGGAGAGACAAGACTCTCAAGCTGGTGCAAGAACGTTTCTTTTGGCCAAAAATGAGTGCGGATGTATCGCGCATTATTGACCGATGTTGTATTTGTCATAAAACCAAGGCCCAACACTTAGATGCGGGTCTTTATACGCCTCTTCCAGTTCCATAAGGACCATGGGAAGACGTTATCCTAGACGTTATCCTCAGCGTTCGTATCATCTCCGTTGTGACGGCGAGGCGGCATGTTTCTGAAGGAAATAGAAACATGTTACTACCGTTTACAACGTAAGTCATACAAACAATGTTTAAATGAGTTCATTAGACAATTAGGATTTCATATAGGAACTATATTTATCTCCTATCTGTCATTAAACTCAAAATGTGTTTAATTTCCTATTATTATTCTAAGTGTCCTAGTGGGTCATAACTAGTGTTAACTAACTATTTCCTAGGTCCTATACATTCCTCACTCTATACTAACACTGACAACCTCCCAATGCAATGCAACAAGCTTATATATAGGGCATATGCAGAGGTAGATCGCAATCTCCCCTACACCGTCCCACCACCGTTCCATTGCACCACGATTATGCCCTTGCTAGTGTGTAGAGTGCGTCATGCAGTTCACCATAAATCTCACTTCACAAACCTTATCCTTAGTAGGATAATTTTGAGTGAAGTGATCTCTAGTTCCCTTGGACTTTTAGGTTTGCCTAATGTCTAAGTTCTCCTGACATGTAAGCTTGCCTATTTCTAAGCTCACCTAATGTCTAAGTTCACCTGACATTAAGTTCCCCTAATTGTCTAAGTTCACTAAAATCCATATCAATCCCAATGTCAATAATCATCAATGAGGGCTCATATCATCACAAAGTGCTCTTATTGTCACTAAGTGTTCATATCCTCCCTATAGTTTATTCTCATCAAGTGTCCATACCATCACTAAGTGTTAGTATCATCACTATGCGTTTATATTATCATCAAGTGTCTATACCATCACCCAAGTCCATATCACATCACTAATCGCTCATTATCGTTCATTAATCCTATGCACCCTACGTGTCCAATCCGTATGTTTTTATAAGGGAATTTATAAGTGTTCATCAAGTGTGATCATCCAAAGTGTCAATCCAAACCAACCTTAACCAACAGACCATCAACATCCATCTCACAAAAATTCCTAGTAATATCCTAAGTTCCTGACACTGACAGACCCCCAATATACTACAAATGGTATATGTATAGGGCATATGTAGGGGTCAGTCGCAACTGCCCCAGCCACCGTCCCACCACCTTTGTAGTATACTACGAGTGTGTCCTTGTCTGGAGTTTATAGCTCAAACAAATATTTCCTAAGGCAAGCAATTCATAAACAATTAAGTTCCTAAGCAAATAATTTCCCAAACGGGTAGTTCCCACATTCTTCAATACTGACATCCACCTAATGTACCGTAAATGGTATATATATAGGGCATATGTAAGGGTCAGTCGCAACTGCCCTAGCCAACGTCCCACCACCTTTACGATACACCACGTGCATGTCCTTATCGAATCATTAGGGCACACGTAAGCAAGAAATTTATAATCAGCATATTTATATCAGATGTATAACAGGAGTTCAATTAACATGTAATAAACACATAAGCATGAATCCTGAATATACTAACTAGTGTATGAATTTATTCATACTAGGGTATCCTACGGTTATAGACTAGGTCAACCATTTCTAGTAACCTAATTCCCTATAACCCAGGCTCTGATACCAATCTGTAACACCCCGACCGACGGCGGAATCATCGGGATGCCACGAGGGATGTGTAGATTGTTCACAAGCTCATGGGCATCTAGATCATATCATCATATATCATCTAATCAACCACAATAATTACACAAAATCATGTTTATCATGAATCAAGTATGTCAAATACACAAAAGATTTAGTTAAACTAACTAAACTCTAATCGCCAGAAATTTAGTTAATTAACTAAGTCCAAGATCCTATATGATGATGATGTCCAAAATAGAAGAGATCCTCTCTTCATTCCTACTTGTCTCCATCACCTGAAACATGTAAGAAAATCAAGTGTCAACTACAAAAGTAGTTGGTGAGTAATCATAAGTTTTTATGTTTAAAAAAATGTTTTAGTAAAAATGCGTTTGAAAGTTTATGCTTAAAATGGTTTTATAAAATGCTTTGTTAAAACGGGTATAAAACTTATGATCTTCTTGAGAAAGTCCATATGAATACCTGTATGAGATAATCCAACACACATCCATCAATTCAACAGCCAAACACATACACAATCACATAACCACATAACCAAATCAATCATAGCCAATCACAAATAATCATAATCAAATATAGGCAATCAATCCACAACAAATCAACCAAACTCAATCAATCATATTCTCAATCAATGTTCGTGACTATACATGATTCCTTATGTATTTAACATAAGTTAGATACATGAATCATGGAGTGGTCGCTAACCACGTGACAATTCATGAAGTCAAAGCAATCAACCGCAGTCAAAGGCAACACTTCACGGATGTGGAAACCCTCCACGTGACAATGCACGATATCAAAGCAATTAACCGAAGTTAAGAGCGATGATTCTCGGAATTTGTGACAATACTTGTAAACTTTGTTATTGACCTAGATCAATAACAATGTTTACATGGATATAAGATAATAAGAGGTAATCCCATAAAAATGATAATTTCAAATGTGAATATCATATTGATAAACAGGTATTAACCTTGTGTTATCAAAATAATATTTAATTTGGTATACATGTTTCACCTCCGGTTTTTTAAAACCAAAAACAGTTTAAAGAAAGGGAGGTTATGAGAACTCACCTGAAGTCCTTAAAATCAGTGTTCTCTAATAATGCGCGCTCGCGTGTATGACTCAAGTCAACTCAACAATCTGTGATTATTGTGTATGGGTGACCATGAGTATAATTATTTAATGAATATTAAGCGTCACTAATTTATTGTATTTTAAATTCTCAAGTATTTATTAACTTAGTAAATTAATTCTAAGTTAAGTTATTACACTAGAGATTTTATTATTTATCTTTTCGTAATGATAATTCAACTTCATTAGTGTTGATTATCCTACGTATATAATCTTTAGATCACTTATCTCCCGCTCATATAAGTTGTAAGGATATCATCTTTTTTTTTAACCTATAAAGATATGTCCCTTAATGTATGCATGCATGATTACACACCTACACCACCATTTAAGTTGTAAAAATCCATTTTTAAGTTTAAATAATCATGTTTACATTATCTCTATCAATTATCTCATTAATAAGAAAATTCCATACTTTAACTTATGTGATTATATAAAAGATGGTGGTTATGGTTCATCGTGCATACATATTCATATATATATACATACACATGTTCCCTAATTGCTTCTAACCTTCAAGTTTGATGCAAATCGATTGAGTTGCACCCCAAAAGCAGCGAACCTTCTTAATTCAAAGAGAAGGTTCGGTTAATTTGATTAGGGTTCGGCCAAGAAGAACACAGCAGGGTTCGGCAGCCATGTGATCTAGGGTTCGTTGGTTACTAGAGGTGCTAGGGTTCGGCTAAGCCACCAAAGATTCGACCAATCGAAAGTATGGCCCAAGGGTTCGCTGATCACGAACCTGTAACCCTAGAGGGTTCGTGGAATCCAACTGTTCCAGGGTTCGTCCCTAACAGGTTCGAGAGGCCAGAAAGGGTTCGGCTCCCTATGGGTTCGCCACCCTAACCCTTGCTGAATACAGGTTCGCAGCTCATGGACTTGGGGTTCGCCTAGTCCTAGGGTTCGGCACTAAGTTTCCCGCCCAGCTAGAGTTCGTGAACCGTGAAGGAGGGTTCGGCCAGGAGCTGTGAGGTCGTGGGTTCGGCTGAGAGGCAGCAAGGCTCGTCGGCAGGCTGCCTTGGAGCCTAAGGTTCGCTAACCTGCACTCACATCATCATCATCATCGCGATATATGGTGTTAAGGTCGTTTATGACTTCCCTCATTTCTATAACAACTCGATTAACACATTATAATTCAAATTTATTATACTAATGGTGGCTAAACTCGATTAGGGTTTTCAAACCCAAAAACCGAAAAGAAAACTGAGTTTCTTACCTTCAAATCGTGATAAATCCTTAGATTTTCTTGTATCTTCTTGCTCCTCTTGATCTCACGAACGCGTGGAGTCCAAAATCTTGTGATTTCGTTAAGAAACGAGCTTGCAATGTTAGAGAGAAGTTGGGTATGGTGAGGGTGACGAAAATGAGTGTCTAGTGAGAGAGAGTGAGTTGTGAAAATGAAGAAGAAGAAGGAAATAGTCTTCTTTATATCGCGCCTCACATACGCGTGCTCGATCCCGTTTTTATCGCGATTTATTTTATAAAATGCTCTGTTTTTAATCGTAAATATATTTGGAGCATTAAATCCTTTTAACTAATTTGGTTTTGTTTTAAATAAAATAAGTTTTAAATAAATTGTTTTCGTAAATCGCTTCCGTTTCATTATCGTTAAATAATTATTTAGTAAATTAAATTATTCCAATTTAATTTAGGTTGTGATTCCTAATAATTATTTTTAGTCCTTAATTTATCAAATTAATATCGTTCGATATTATTTAATTTATCTCGTCGAAACGCGTTACTCGCGTACGTATTCGCAAAGATCGTCACCTTTCCGAATCCGACGCTCGTATCGTATTTCGATTTGATTAACAATTTATGGAACATTATTTCAGAATATTATTCTTAATAATTGTATTCGTGTGAATCGTCACCCACTCGAATACATTTCTTAAGTTAACATTTCTGAATTAATATTCGCGTTTAAATAGTGTTCGTAACCTCACTTCGCGTAATTAACTCCCAACATTTATTAACTTTAATATTATCATTTCCCAAACCAAAACCCACTAAACCCTAGTCACTGACACATCCATGATAGACCGAAATATGCATATATATAGGGCATATGTAAGGGTCAGTCGCAACTGCCCTAGCCACCGTCCCACCGCTATTTCGATAAACCATGACCATGGGTCCTTGACTACGTTTAGTAACCCGACTCAAACAAACTCCCGGTTCCATCCCAAATCCATTCTCATTCCATAACAATAACCCAGAATCAGTATAATCATCTGCGATAAACACTCTGGTTCTGTTTAGTTAATTTACAACTAAACTTCCCATGGTTTACGCGTATAATATATTATAATCATGTATACCAGCAACAGTGATAATATCAGTAAAGTCAATCAATAATCTCAAAATCATTAATAATCATAAATATCCAGTCGTAACAGTACATTCGTACGGATGTACGGACGTACGGACAACCGAAAGTACAGTGATGTTACAGTCTCCCCTAGTTAAAGGAATTTCGTCCCGAAATTCAACTTGGAGTGACCGTAGTAAATAAATGTGGGTACTTAAGCTTCATCTGATCTTCCCGCTCCCATGTGAATTCTGGACCCCGCTTCGATTCCCAACGTACTTTGACAATTGGAATTCTACTGCGTTTGAGCTGTTTAACCTCACGATCCATAATCTCCACTGGTTTTTCAACAAAGTGCATGGTATCATCGATGCGAATGTCATCGAGTGGTACCTGAAGATCCTGATCAGCTAAGCACTTTCTTAGATTGGACACGTGAAACGTCGGATGCACATTACTAAGTTCTGGAGGAAGTTCCAATTTGTAAGCAACCTTCCCGATCCGTTCAAGGATCTTAAAAGGGCCAACGTATCGTGGAGCAAGCTTCCCCTTCTTCCCAAATCGAACAACGCCCTTCCAAGGCGACACTTTAAGCAATACCATATCCCCCACTTCAAACTCCAAAGGTTTTCTTCGTTTATCCGCGTAGCTTTTCTGTCGACTGCGAGCAGCTAGCAGATTGTCGCGGATCTGGCGAATCTTGTCAGTCGTTTCCTGAATAATCTCGGGACCAGTGATCTGCGAATCGCCGACCTCAGTCCAACAAATAGGTGACCGACATTTCCTGCCATAAAGAGCTTCAAACGGTGCCATACCAATGCTCGCGTGATAACTGTTGTTATACGAGAACTCAACTAATGGTAGATGGCTATCCCAATTGCCACCGAAATCGATGACACAAGCTCTCAACATGTCTTCCAGTGTTTGAATCGTTCGCTCCGTTTGACCATCCGTTTGAGGATGATAAGCAGTGCTAAGATCCAGTCTTGTTCCAAAGGCTTCATGAAGTGATTCCCAAAATCGTGCCGTGAAACGAGCATCACGGTCCGATATTATGCTTAAGGGAATACCATGTCGGCTAATGATCTCATCAATGTAGATACGAGCTAACTTCCTCACAGGGTAAGTTTCGCGTATCGGTAAGAAATGAGCCGACTTGGTTAATCTATCAACAATCACCCATATACTATCTTTACCGTTCGCGGTACGTGGAAGTTTAGTAATGAAATCCATAGAGATATTCTCCCACTTCCACATCGGTATTTCAGGTTGTATTAACAATCCAGAAGGTCGCTGATGTTCCGCCTTGACCTTTGCACAGTTAAGGCACTTAGACACATACTCGGCAATATCCTTCTTCATTCCAGGCCACCAGTACAAGCCCCTAAGGTCTTGATACATCTTATCAGCACCTGGATGGATTGAATAACGAGACTTATGAGTTTCATCCATAATCAGCATCCTAAGATCACCCCTGTTAGGTATCCACAACCGATTCAAGTAATACATCAAACCGTCATCCTTAGTTTCCAATAAGATTTCAGCCCCGCAAGACATCTCATTTTTCAAGTTATCTTGAGCTAATGAGTGTTGTTGGGCTGTGAGAACATCATTACGGAGATTAGTGTGCACTCGGACACTATGAATCTGAACTTGACTTTTGCGACTAAGCGCATCTGCTACTACATTCGCTTTACCAGGATGGTAGCGAATTTCACAGTCATAATCATTTAACAGTTCAACCCATCTCCGTTGTCTCATGTTAAGCTCTCTCTGATTCAGAATATGTTGTAAACTCTTATGATCAGTAAAGACTACACACTTAGTGCCATAAAGATAGTGTCTCCATATCTTTAAGGCAAACACGACTGCACCAAGTTCCAAGTCGTGTGTGGTGTAGTTCTTTTCGTGAATCTTCAATTGTCTTGATGCATAAGCCACAACCTTTCCCCGTTGCATGAGAACACAACCGAGACCTAGGTTGGATGCATCACAATAAACCACAAAATCATCATTTCCGTCAGGCAATGTCAAGACCGGAGCATCACAAAGTTTCTGCTTCAAGGTCTGAAATGCCTCTTCTTGCTTTGGTCCCCACTCGTATGGCCTATTCTTTTGAGTCAAGGCAGTGAGAGGGACAGCAATCCTGGAGAAGTTCGATATGAACCGCCGATAGTAACCGGCGAGTCCAAGAAACGATCGAATCTCCGTCGGTGTCTTCGGCGTACTCCAATTCTTCACAGCATCAATCTTTGCAGGATCCACGTGAACACCGTATTCGTTGACTATGTGCCCCAAGAATTGAACTTCTTTAAGCCAAAATTCACATTTAGAGAATTTGGCATACAGTCGCTCCTCTCTTAGGATCTCCAAAACCAACTTAAGGTGTTTCTCGTGTTCTTCCTTTGTCTTTGAGTAAATCAGGATATCATCAATGAATACGATCACAAATTTATCCAAGTATGGCCTGCAAACACGGTTCATGAGGTCCATGAAAACCGCAGGTGCATTGGTAAGGCCGAAGGGCATTACCAGGAATTCATAATGGCCATATCTTGTTCTGAAAGCAGTCTTGGGAATATCATCATCATGTACGCGAAGCTGATGATACCCAGACCTAAGATCGATCTTTGAAAACCATGCCGAGCCTTGAAGCTGATCGAAGAGATCATCGATACGCGGCAGTGGATATCGATTCTTGATTGTAAGTTTGTTCAACTCGCGGTAGTCGATGCACATTCGGAATGACCCGTCCTTCTTCTTGACAAACAGGACCGGTGCACCCCATGGAGAATGGCTCGGGCGAATGAATCCTTTATCGGTAAGTTCTTGCAGCTGGCTCGCCAATTCTTGCAACTCCGAAGGCGCAAGTCTGTAGGGAGCTTTGGCGACTGGGTTCGCACCAGGTACTAAGTCGATTCGGAACTCAACTTGACGTTCTGGTGGAAGACCCGGCAAATCATCTGGAAATACTTCTGGGAAATCTCGTATCACTGGAACATCTTCAATCTTCTTTCCTTTCTCTTTCTTCTCCACAATATGAGCTAAGAATGCTATACATTTCTTCCTAAGGTACCTATGTGCTTTAGTGCAAGACATCAGCTTAAGACCTTTACTAGCAGTTTCTCCAATTATTCTCAAAGTTTCACCCGAAGCTAAAGGAATACGAATATATTTCTCATGACAAACAATCTCCGCTCTGTGGGTGGCTAACCAATCCATGCCTATGATAACATCAAAGCTACCAAGATGCATAGGTATGAGATCAATTGGGAAAACGTGATCATTTAAGTTCACCGTACATCCAACGATAATAGTGTCAATATCAATAGTGTTTCCGTCAGCCACCTCCACATTGAACGGTTTATCTAAGTATGTACGTGTTCTACCAAGCAAGCATTCAAAATCATATGAAACGAAACTCCTATCGGCACCAGAATCAAATAAAACAGATGCATAAGAGTTGTTGATCAGAAATGTACCGTTGACCACATCCTGGTTGGCTTGAGCAGCTGGAGCATTCAACTGAAAAGCCCGGCCTCTTGCCACCCTTTGATTATTCCCGGTCAACTTTGGGCATTGATTCCTGAAGTGACCCACTTCACCGCACTCATAACAGGCTCTTGCCTGTGCCTGAGGTACCTGGCGAATGGGTACAGCCAGAATAGGTTGAGTATGAGGAGCTGGCAGTGCAAGCGGTGCTTGTTGCATCCTTTGTGCTTGCAATGCACTCCTACAAACATTAGCATAGTGCCCAAACTTGCCACAGTTGTTGCAGACGCGACATGGCAAGTTAGGTGCGTGATGATACCTGCAAGTATTACATTGGGGAGTGTTCCCAGTGTAACTTCTTGCAGCAGAATTGTTTGATGATTGCTGCGCAGACTTCGCAGCAGGTACAGTGACCATGAAGTTCCGATTCTTTCTCTTCTTGTTGCTGCTTTTGGACGAGCTAGCAGCTTCAGACTTGACTTCAGTTTTGACTTCTTTTGCAGTAGTCTTGGTGTCAGTCTTCTTGTGTCCCTTCCGAGTAAGTGTCCCATTCTTCACATGGTTATCAGTAAGTGTTGCAGATAGACGGATAGCAGCCTCCAGTGTTTTGGGATTACTCCCGTAGACCGTATCCTGAATCTGTACCGGCAGCCCGCCGATATATTTCTCAATCGCCCTCTCCAAGGGTGTCACCATATGAGGCACCAGTAGACTATACTCATGGAACTGAGTATTATAGATGACGTTCTCCCCGCTATCCTGCTTGAGCTCCCAGAACTCAGTCTCCAGTTTCCTCATTTCGCTTCGAGGACAGAATTCAGTGGTCATCAAGTTCTTGACCTCAGTCCACGTCAATGCGAGTGCAGCATCCACTCCCCTAGTTCGCTTTTCCCCGTTCCACCAAGTCAGTGCTCTCTTTTGGAACACACTAGTGGCATAGCGAACTTTCAGATTTTCGGGACATTCGCTGTTGATGAAGGTGTTCTCCATACTCTCGAACCACTGCAGCAGACCAGTGGCCGATTCAGCACCCGTGAATTTCAGGGGATTGCAGGAATTGAAGTGTTTGAATGTGCAAGTTGTCTGATTTGCACCACCTCGATTCTGGTTGATGTTTTGGTTGGCCTGAGTCAACTGATTCACCAACCCAGTGATGAGGTTAGCTAACTCTTGCATGCCAGGGTTGGCATTTCCGTTAGCATCCTCAGCGTTCGTATCATCTCCGTTGTGACGGCGAGGCGGCATGTTTCTGAAGGAAATAGAAACATGTTACTACCGTTTACAACGTAAGTCATACAAACAATGTTTAAATGAGTTCATTAGACAATTAGGATTTCATATAGGAACTATATTTATCTCCTATCTGTCATTAAACTCAAAATGTGTTTAATTTCCTATTATTATTCTAAGTGTCCTAGTGGGTCATAACTAGTGTTAACTAACTATTTCCTAGGTCCTATACATTCCTCACTCTATACTAACACTGACAACCTCCCAATGCAATGCAACAAGCTTATATATAGGGCATATGCAGAGGTAGATCGCAATCTCCCCTACACCGTCCCACCACCGTTCCATTGCACCACGATTATGCCCTTGCTAGTGTGTAGAGTGCGTCATGCAGTTCACCATAAATCTCACTTCACAAACCTTATCCTTAGTAGGATAATTTTGAGTGAAGTGATCTCTAGTTCCCTTGGACTTTTAGGTTTGCCTAATGTCTAAGTTCTCCTGACATGTAAGCTTGCCTATTTCTAAGCTCACCTAATGTCTAAGTTCACCTGACATTAAGTTCCCCTAATTGTCTAAGTTCACTAAAATCCATATCAATCCCAATGTCAATAATCATCAATGAGGGCTCATATCATCACAAAGTGCTCTTATTGTCACTAAGTGTTCATATCCTCCCTATAGTTTATTCTCATCAAGTGTCCATACCATCACTAAGTGTTAGTATCATCACTATGCGTTTATATTATCATCAAGTGTCTATACCATCACCCAAGTCCATATCACATCACTAATCGCTCATTATCGTTCATTAATCCTATGCACCCTACGTGTCCAATCCGTATGTTTTTATAAGGGAATTTATAAGTGTTCATCAAGTGTGATCATCCAAAGTGTCAATCCAAACCAACCTTAACCAACAGACCATCAACATCCATCTCACAAAAATTCCTAGTAATATCCTAAGTTCCTGACACTGACAGACCCCCAATATACTACAAATGGTATATGTATAGGGCATATGTAGGGGTCAGTCGCAACTGCCCCAGCCACCGTCCCACCACCTTTGTAGTATACTACGAGTGTGTCCTTGTCTGGAGTTTATAGCTCAAACAAATATTTCCTAAGGCAAGCAATTCATAAACAATTAAGTTCCTAAGCAAATAATTTCCCAAACGGGTAGTTCCCACATTCTTCAATACTGACATCCACCTAATGTACCGTAAATGGTATATATATAGGGCATATGTAAGGGTCAGTCGCAACTGCCCTAGCCAACGTCCCACCACCTTTACGATACACCACGTGCATGTCCTTATCGAATCATTAGGGCACACGTAAGCAAGAAATTTATAATCAGCATATTTATATCAGATGTATAACAGGAGTTCAATTAACATGTAATAAACACATAAGCATGAATCCTGAATATACTAACTAGTGTATGAATTTATTCATACTAGGGTATCCTACGGTTATAGACTAGGTCAACCATTTCTAGTAACCTAATTCCCTATAACCCAGGCTCTGATACCAATCTGTAACACCCCGACCGACGGCGGAATCATCGGGATGCCACGAGGGATGTGTAGATTGTTCACAAGCTCATGGGCATCTAGATCATATCATCATATATCATCTAATCAACCACAATAATTACACAAAATCATGTTTATCATGAATCAAGTATGTCAAATACACAAAAGATTTAGTTAAACTAACTAAACTCTAATCGCCAGAAATTTAGTTAATTAACTAAGTCCAAGATCCTATATGATGATGATGTCCAAAATAGAAGAGATCCTCTCTTCATTCCTACTTGTCTCCATCACCTGAAACATGTAAGAAAATCAAGTGTCAACTACAAAAGTAGTTGGTGAGTAATCATAAGTTTTTATGTTTAAAAAAATGTTTTAGTAAAAATGCGTTTGAAAGTTTATGCTTAAAATGGTTTTATAAAATGCTTTGTTAAAACGGGTATAAAACTTATGATCTTCTTGAGAAAGTCCATATGAATACCTGTATGAGATAATCCAACACACATCCATCAATTCAACAGCCAAACACATACACAATCACATAACCACATAACCAAATCAATCATAGCCAATCACAAATAATCATAATCAAATATAGGCAATCAATCCACAACAAATCAACCAAACTCAATCAATCATATTCTCAATCAATGTTCGTGACTATACATGATTCCTTATGTATTTAACATAAGTTAGATACATGAATCATGGAGTGGTCGCTAACCACGTGACAATTCATGAAGTCAAAGCAATCAACCGCAGTCAAAGGCAACACTTCACGGATGTGGAAACCCTCCACGTGACAATGCACGATATCAAAGCAATTAACCGAAGTTAAGAGCGATGATTCTCGGAATTTGTGACAATACTTGTAAACTTTGTTATTGACCTAGATCAATAACAATGTTTACATGGATATAAGATAATAAGAGGTAATCCCATAAAAATGATAATTTCAAATGTGAATATCATATTGATAAACAGGTATTAACCTTGTGTTATCAAAATAATATTTAATTTGGTATACATGTTTCACCTCCGGTTTTTTAAAACCAAAAACAGTTTAAAGAAAGGGAGGTTATGAGAACTCACCTGAAGTCCTTAAAATCAGTGTTCTCTAATAATGCGCGCTCGCGTGTATGACTCAAGTCAACTCAACAATCTGTGATTATTGTGTATGGGTGACCATGAGTATAATTATTTAATGAATATTAAGCGTCACTAATTTATTGTATTTTAAATTCTCAAGTATTTATTAACTTAGTAAATTAATTCTAAGTTAAGTTATTACACTAGAGATTTTATTATTTATCTTTTCGTAATGATAATTCAACTTCATTAGTGTTGATTATCCTACGTATATAATCTTTAGATCACTTATCTCCCGCTCATATAAGTTGTAAGGATATCATCTTTTTTTTTAACCTATAAAGATATGTCCCTTAATGTATGCATGCATGATTACACACCTACACCACCATTTAAGTTGTAAAAATCCATTTTTAAGTTTAAATAATCATGTTTACATTATCTCTATCAATTATCTCATTAATAAGAAAATTCCATACTTTAACTTATGTGATTATATAAAAGATGGTGGTTATGGTTCATCGTGCATACATATTCATATATATATACATACACATGTTCCCTAATTGCTTCTAACCTTCAAGTTTGATGCAAATCGATTGAGTTGCACCCCAAAAGCAGCGAACCTTCTTAATTCAAAGAGAAGGTTCGGTTAATTTGATTAGGGTTCGGCCAAGAAGAACACAGCAGGGTTCGGCAGCCATGTGATCTAGGGTTCGTTGGTTACTAGAGGTGCTAGGGTTCGGCTAAGCCACCAAAGATTCGACCAATCGAAAGTATGGCCCAAGGGTTCGCTGATCACGAACCTGTAACCCTAGAGGGTTCGTGGAATCCAACTGTTCCAGGGTTCGTCCCTAACAGGTTCGAGAGGCCAGAAAGGGTTCGGCTCCCTATGGGTTCGCCACCCTAACCCTTGCTGAATACAGGTTCGCAGCTCATGGACTTGGGGTTCGCCTAGTCCTAGGGTTCGGCACTAAGTTTCCCGCCCAGCTAGAGTTCGTGAACCGTGAAGGAGGGTTCGGCCAGGAGCTGTGAGGTCGTGGGTTCGGCTGAGAGGCAGCAAGGCTCGTCGGCAGGCTGCCTTGGAGCCTAAGGTTCGCTAACCTGCACTCACATCATCATCATCATCGCGATATATGGTGTTAAGGTCATTTATGACTTCCCTCATTTCTATAACAACTCGATTAACACATTATAATTCAAATTTATTATACTAATGGTGGCTAAACTCGATTAGGGTTTTCAAACCCAAAAACCGAAAAGAAAACTGAGTTTCTTACCTTCAAATCGTGATAAATCCTTAGATTTTCTTGTATCTTCTTGCTCCTCTTGATCTCACGAACGCGTGGAGTCCAAAATCTTGTGATTTCGTTAAGAAACGAGCTTGCAATGTTAGAGAGAAGTTGGGTATGGTGAGGGTGACGAAAATGAGTGTCTAGTGAGAGAGAGTGAGTTGTGAAAATGAAGAAGAAGAAGGAAATAGTCTTCTTTATATCGCGCCTCACATACGCGTGCTCGATCCCGTTTTTATCGCGATTTATTTTATAAAATGCTCTGTTTTTAATCGTAAATATATTTGGAGCATTAAATCCTTTTAACTAATTTGGTTTTGTTTTAAATAAAATAAGTTTTAAATAAATTGTTTTCGTAAATCGCTTCCGTTTCATTATCGTTAAATAATTATTTAGTAAATTAAATTATTCCAATTTAATTTAGGTTGTGATTCCTAATAATTATTTTTAGTCCTTAATTTATCAAATTAATATCGTTCGATATTATTTAATTTATCTCGTCGAAACGCGTTACTCGCGTACGTATTCGCAAAGATCGTCACCTTTCCGAATCCGACGCTCGTATCGTATTTCGATTTGATTAACAATTTATGGAACATTATTTCAGAATATTATTCTTAATAATTGTATTCGTGTGAATCGTCACCCACTCGAATACATTTCTTAAGTTAACATTTCTGAATTAATATTCGCGTTTAAATAGTGTTCGTAACCTCACTTCGCGTAATTAACTCCCAACATTTATTAACTTTAATATTATCATTTCCCAAACCAAAACCCACTAAACCCTAGTCACTGACACATCCATGATAGACCGAAATATGCATATATATAGGGCATATGTAAGGGTCAGTCGCAACTGCCCTAGCCACCGTCCCACCGCTATTTCGATAAACCATGACCATGGGTCCTTGACTACGTTTAGTAACCCGACTCAAACAAACTCCCGGTTCCATCCCAAATCCATTCTCATTCCATAACAATAACCCAGAATCAGTATAATCATCTGCGATAAACACTCTGGTTCTGTTTAGTTAATTTACAACTAAACTTCCCATGGTTTACGCGTATAATATATTATAATCATGTATACCAGCAACAGTGATAATATCAGTAAAGTCAATCAATAATCTCAAAATCATTAATAATCATAAATATCCAGTCGTAACAGTACATTCGTACGGATGTACGGACGTACGGACAACCGAAAGTACAGTGATGTTACATGTTTGACTTCTTTTTTTATTTGGTTGGTGTTTATCCATTTTACTCTTTGGTCGTGTTTTAGTATGGTTTTGGGTAGAGATTGACACTGTGTTCCCGAGTTTATTAAAGTAGGGAACAGAAAGGAAAATAAATGAAAAGAAATGAGAGGAAATGAAAGGAAAAGAATGACTTTCTTTCCTTCCATTTCCTTCCAAATCGGAAGGAAAGAAAAACAAGGAAATTTAGCCAAGGTTTCCTTCCACTTCCCTTCCTTTCTCTCCTTGAATAAAACTCGGGAACACAAAATGTGTTATTTTCTTTTCCCATCCCTCGTTAAATGAAACTCGGGAACACAAAAATGTTTCCTCGTTCCTTCCATTTCCTTTCTTTTCTCTCGTTAAATGAACTCAGGAACACAACGTGAAGGCAGTTGCTTATTTCGAATATTACGTATTTGTTTTGTTGGTTCCTTTGTGAGTCTGTTGAATCCAATTTGGCAGCCTTGAAACTGCATCATGGACCAATTGCAATTGAAAGATAGCTCCTTAGTTATATTCAATAGCTTACACATAAGAGGACACTAACACTCTCTGACAAGAATTACATGTTTGTATCTTTTGTTATCAATTAAAGGCTTATGCTCGACATTGACTACAACTAAATAATCAATACAGCTAACCGCAAAAAAAAATAAAATAAAATACAAAAGAAAAGGAAGAATGAAACCAAAGAAGACATCAAGTGCCACAGAATATACAACACCAGATTTGCAAAACTTAGTGTCTTCGATGATGATACATGACTTCTGGTAAAGCTTGCGAACGAGGCTTTGATCTCATCACAGTTTCATCGCTGTGTCTTATGAGTTCTGAAAGCCTCCATGGTTTTTGCCACTTCCATTTAAATTGGAGTAGCCATTGATGATGACTCCTCTTCCACCTCCACAGTTTCCCGGGAGAATTCCCTACTAATGGTGACTTCTTTAGTGCAAACTGCCCCACTGGAACCATCTGCATTTTCAAGATTTTTGTTTCCGTAAAACTAGAGCTGTCTACAAATGTCAGATATGACAAATTATACAGGTTCAGTGAGTTGGATAATGAGTCAAAACAGGTAGATATGGGTTGGGTTAAGCCAATACATATTTTGTCCATTCTAATTTCTTGGAAGACAATTAGTGTCATGATTTAAAAATTCTGTTCTATGAATCATAATCTAGCTTCGATTTTGTGGCATTGCAATAACACTCCTCAAGGTTCTAACCAATTTAACCCATATCTTAAAAAATAATAATAATAATAATAATAATAATGATAATAATGATAATAATGATCATCATGATCATGATCATGATAATGATAAGAAAGACAAAAACAAAAACGAAAACAAAAACAGAAATGATGTACCAAACCTTGGTGGTGAGTTGGGTAAGTTGACAAGGGGACCAAAATAGATAACTTTTGAAAAGTCAGAAATGGGTTGGGTAAACTAAAAATTTTTTTTAGAAAAAAAATAATTGTTTTGTGTGTTATTTAAATTATAATCATAATATCATATATCATAACAAAAATTGTATTCTTTATATAGTAATGCATTTCTATGAAAAAAGGTTTTAAGCTTTAAAAATACACCAATGATGAGTTTTCACTCTTTAGAGATAAAACATAACATGAATCAACCTATTCATAAAGAAATGAGAAGAAATTACGCTGTCTACAACGAAACAAACCTTTTGTTTATGATCAAGAAAGCCCGCTGATTCCCTGACTGAACCATTGGCTATGCCTGCAGTGTATTTGAGCTGTTTGGGTGCTGGAACAGAGCTTGGGGATAAAGGATCACTCATCTCATCAGCAACGTGTTTCAGTGAATTATAGGAGTTTACCTGTTTATAAAAGAAGGTTAAATGTGGAAAATCACAAGAGAAATTCATCTTCCAAAGATATCATCGTAAGACGGTGATTGGATGTGTGTTTTAATGTGATTTTGTATAATTGGAATCATATAAGTAGTTGTAATAAACAAGTTGTAAGTGTTTGGATGTGCTTTAATTATTAGAAGTTGTAATTCGTGATAATAAGTTGGTGGTGGTTAGGATGGTTGGTTAGAAATTTCTGATGTTCCATTTATGTCGCACTTAATTTAAACAGGTTTAACAATTCTTAATAAATTTCACGCCTTATGAAAGTTGAGTGAACAAAAAAATTAAAGGACTTCAGCAAAACACTTGGGAAGCCTAGTTAGGTGAAAATTTTCAGGTTCTTCTAAACGCTTAAGAAATTAATATATAAAATGACTAGAAAGGTTATGCTTATGAAGAAAAGTAGGTACGGTTTGTGAGAAGAGGGTAAAAATGTCTAAAAATGTATATAAAAGAAACAGTAATTACGTAATTTTTCTTTACCCGTTAATAGGTCATATTATAGCTAGTATGAGTGTAAATATACAGAAATTGTTATTTGGAGGAACAAGAAAACACAAATTGTTAATCATCCTTAATCTTCAAGTTCACTCAAGAAAGCATTCACAAATCAAAGATAAACCCCACTCAGAAAATGCATGCTAGAAAAAATGATAAAATAAAGCAAAAACAACAACAACAACAATAATTATTCTTATTATTTTTATTTTTATATTACCCTCCTCAGACCTTACCTTAACTTTTCTAATGACGTGAGATACTGAGTACGACGACGATGATGATATTAATAACAATAAGTGATCTTACGGAAGGTGACGAAGCCAATGTAACTGCAACGGCTTGCTCACGTGCTTTTAGCTCCTTCCCAATTTCCTTTCTTCTCAATTCACTTTGTCTTAGTATCCCTATAAACTGTTCTTCCATTTCCTTCATATGAAGATCCTTTTCCAATAATTGACACCTATTTGGTATAATATGAATTGATAAACCGATCAAATAAAATTACTTGCAAAAGCTATAAATAAAGGAATAATGAAGTGAAGGTATTTTTTAAACATACCTTGCATGTGCAAGAGAATTAAACATATACTGAAGCAAATTTTTTGCATCAGCCATTGACCTCAAGTGGTTCCAACGCCCACGGCTAGCAAACGCACGTTCCCGTTCTTCTGCCTCAGACAATTGAGAAGCCATTGATACTAGTGAATTTGATGAAACGCTTAACATGTTCTCTAATGAAGATATTCTTGCCATTCTTGCATTTGGTGACAAAGAACATGCCCTTAAACACATAAATTACACCACCTAAAATTAGTTGCTTTGGTCAAAACTAGGTGCTAAAATGGGCAGTTCTGCAGGTTGGATAACGGGTCAAGCTGGGTTATGGATTGATGGGACCTGCCAACACTATTTTGTCCATTATTAATATTTTGTAACTAGTTAGTGTTATAATATGACTACATGGTAATATTACTAAAAAAATAATAGAATTTCTTTTCATCCAACAATCTTTAAATTTTAACTCCAAATGAAAGGTGGAAGTACAAGAAACTACAATTATACCTAGGGAAGGCATTCTTTCCTCTTGGAGGACTAGCCCCTTTTGAAGCAAATTCATAAGCTTGTCTGAGAACAGCTAGCTCTTCTGCAAGTTCAGCACGCCTGCAGAAAAATAAACATTTTTTCCCATTAAAATCGATAAAGAAACAATTTTTAATTACTATTATAAAATAGGCATGATATAAGGAGAGGCCACCCAAGCATTCAATATTTTTCATAGGTCACCCATGTACTAGACCAATTTTGACCAAAGAATGCCAAATACCAAAAATATGTTTGTTTTTTTCGAAAACACAAACAATTTTAATGAAAAAGGTTGAATAACTAGGTTGCTATATAGACTTTTTGGCATTTTTTTGTCAAAATTATTACAGATGACACACTATATATACTTGGGTTGCTATATGATAGTTTTGATAAAGAGGTGATTCTAATGAAAAAGGTCAAATAACTAAGGTGGCCTCTATATATCCTCATAAAATATTTATAGTTAGTTACATACATTTGGTTTTGTTTTTTGTATTCATGTCGAACTTCATGCACATTCACCATCACTTCAAGCTCATGATCAAGCCAACGCTGCAATGACTTTTCATTGTTCTGAGAAGTATTTTGGTTTATAAAGCCAGGATACATCAAAATGACGTACATAATTAGGTTTTTACCTGTCCGTTTGCTCCATTCCCGTTGCTAGTCGCTGTAACAGACAACAACTTAATAACAAGACTATGAAAAAGATTGAAGGCAATTGTATGATGTTAGTGAAATTTATTAAATGGCTTTTAACCATTTGACAACTATGGTCCCTATGCTTAAGATATCTAATTTAATAGAAGTTAGTATCTTAAGGGTTTATTATGCAATAATGGTGGTTTAAAAAGATTTTTGTACTTTTGACCAAACCGCAATGACAAAACTGTGATTTAGTCAGAAAGCAGTTAAGTGTAGCAATAATATACCTGAGTTTTCACGGGAATACTTGCGTGTCTCTAGCAGTTCTTTTAACCTCTTAGTTGCCATTGCAGCCTCTTCTGTCTTTCTTTGAAGAACCTGCAAGTTTATCAAAAAGTAATAATTACTAAATTAAAATAAGGGAAATTTCAATTTTACAAAATGAATAAAGGAGGTACTAATAAATGTCACCATTTTTTGGCGTCGATTAAGAGCCTGCAATTTGTGTCTTTCATATTCATTCCTCCTCCCTTCCTTCTTTAGCTGTGATTATAGACAAAATTGATTTATTTTTATCATTCAAATGATACAAATATAAACCAGAAAAAACTAAAATGTATACCTGCAACAGTTCTTTCTCACGTGATGCTTTCCACAGTCTGAACTGTTCAGCTTCTTGTTTTATCTTATGTTGTAGTTGAACCTGCATCCACGTCCACATTAGCAGGAAAAAAATAGTATAGAATATATGATAACATATGAGTGACCCATTTTGACCCTTTCTAAGTTAGCTAGTTTTGTAAGAGGGATCCAAATCAAACTGTTTCTTTAAGAACGAGACATGATGGCCATGCATATATGATATTCACAGAATTGTCCTAGATTTTCTCACCTTTTGTGCCTTGATGAATTGTATTTCATCTTGTAACCTTTTTGCTGCTTCATCACTCTTTTGTTTTTGCCTTGAAAGCTGAACCTGATTTCTTGTTTCTTCTTAAGTTCCTGAATCCGAAATCCACGAAGATTTTAATTTATTTCAATTACAGAAAAATATTAATGAGTAACTACATCAAAATCTAAATAGGCATGATAATTTAGCAACCTCTAACCTGTGATTCAAGGGATTTCAATTTGTAAGAGTGCAACTCTTGCAATTTTTGTGTTTGACCATCTGAAGAAGCAGAAAGGTTTTCAACTTCAGTGAGCAGTCGATCCCTCTCTATCTGCATTGATAACAAGAGATTTTATAACATGAAACAATCCACGATAGTTTGCTCACGTTTATGTCATATTAATATTTCTACCTGCACAGCCTGTTTTTCTTCCTCAAGTTCTGTTAATTTCTTTCCAAAATGTTGCTTAAGAGTCATGGTATCACACCCCTCAAAAAGTCTCATCTCCGACTACAAAAACGTTGTGTACCTTAAATAATTTATATACACAAATTAATACAGAACTCAGACAGAATGATATATTGCCATACTTCTTTTTGTTGTAACCATGTATTTAACTCGTGTAACTCCTTGTCCATAGAGTCTTGGCGAAGGGTATGCTCCAATCCATTAGCTGCTTCTTCCACTATGGCACCCGAATCACCTATATATCCTTAAAAATATGTGTATTACATAGGTTACATAAATAAATTTTACAACTATTTATTTTAAATAGCATATCATATATTTTTGAAAAATAGTTTTCTAATTTATAAAATTTTAAATAATACCAAATTTAATAAATAATTACTATTTAACAATATAAGGAAGATGAGAAAAATTAAAATCTAAAAAACGTGTCTTACAATATTTAGTAGGAGAGAGAGAGAGGCAGAAAAACAAATATATAGATTGTATGTAAAACTAACACGTCATACAAAGTTTAACATTTAACAAACTAGTTATCTATAAAAAGTTTGCATAATTTTGAACAAAAGCTATTTTGGGTGTGGATCACCCAACTTGTTTTCACCCGTAACTAAATATTGCTCGTTCAACAAAGAAAGAAAACCAACCACTTTCATTCATCGGATAATCAGATGAATCCACACTTTGCAAACCCCTTTTAAGCCTTTCATTTTTCATAAAAAAGGAATCACCAACCTGCCATTGATACCAAGTTAAATGAGAATACAGTTGTTGAAGCATAATTAATTGTGTTGTTAACACTATCAAAGTTATTATTAGTTACATACATTGGCAGAAACCATTTCAGACTGATCAATAGCAACTCCTCTCATACGATACTCATGAAGTTCCCTTCGTAGATCTTGATTTGTAGCTTCAAGCCAAGAAATCCTCTCCCGAAGTGATAAGAATCTGATCACACACATAAAGATTGAAAAGAAAACAATGAAGAAGATATGAGAAATGATTTGTATTCAATAGAAACAATTACATCATCATATGATGTCCAGGGTATAACCCTTCTCTCTGCTCAAAGCAGGAGCCAATACATTTACTAAATTTCTTCCTACCTTCACTCAACCTCCTCACCTCTATTTATAACCCACTAACACACACACTAGATATTACAATTACCAAATTACCCATATCTATAACCTACCATTACTACTAATTAATACTAACATATTAATATAAGTATGGTCTCTATCAATACTCTCCCCTTATTTAAAAGTCTTGTCCTCAAGACTTGGGAGTGAACCACTGATCGTGCCTTGCTCCAAGTATCTTGTCTTCCGGACATTTGTGAGCTGGCCCATATCTATTCCCCCAACGCAAACAAATCCGTTTCTTCTTACGTCCTTTCCAATCCCAACATGAGGGATATAGAACTACTCGAGCATGAGGAAAAACATGTCCTGACTCCGGAGTAGAGGAGTCTCCTTTGGAGCATTCATGAGCTAGACCAAATTGTTGACCATAATGGTAACACAGACCCTTTTGTCGCCGTTCTTCCCATTCAGTGCGAAAGAAAGAACGAATCCCACGATCACGCGAATTATTGGCACCTCCCTCCCTTGGAATAAACCCTGGTTTAATGAATGGCACCGCATGAGTGTTGTCAGAACTAGCAGGAAACCTGCGCTCGGTTAATTTGGATGTATTAACCTGTTTGGGCTCCCCTTGACCCAACACTTGAGGCCCATCGTCTGTTAACAGCCCAGAAATATGCTGAAAACTAAAAAGAGAAAGAGAGGCCTTATTGGTGACCGAATCAGGGCACCATGTATCCTTGACATCATCGATAAAATCGGGAGTCAAATCCAATTGTTGGATCGTAGCGAACTGCTCAGAAGGATTATGAATTTCTAAGCCATCAAAACGCTGCAGTAGCTTGGATTGGAGCTCCGGCCATGTAATGGACTCCCAAATTTGAGTAATCACCCTGAACCAGTATTGCGCTACCCCAACCATACGTAAATATGCAAAACGAAGACGTAATTCATCAGGAATGTGATTGAGGTCAAAATAGAGATTTGCTTTCTTAATCCACCCCTTCGGGTCAAACCCAGAAAATTCAGGTAGGTTTATCTTTGTAACAGCCCACGGAAACTGAGATGAAGAGGGATCCTGCGAGAAAAAATGGATCGGAGTTTTAGAAGGATCGTTGAAGGACGGACCTGTACCTGACGTTGAAGAAGCAACCGATTTGATCTCGAATTGTTTCATCCAATTGAGCATCAACTTGCGAAATTCAACTGAATCCGTGTGAGCGTCGGTGAGTAATTGTTTGATTTCCGTCACATCTGATTGCAATTGCTTGATCTGCTGTTCATGAACATCTAATCGCAAATTTTGACTGCTTGTTTCCATGACAGATGAAATCTGAAGCGAATTGTGGGTTTAGAACGGCGGTTGAATTGGAAGGTAGTAGAGAAACGACGATCGTATTGGAGAGTAGTGCCAACAGTGATGAAATTGGAATTGAATTAAGATTGAATACAAATTAGAAGTGTAGAACGGCAGAAGATGATGTGATTGAAAGAGACATATTGAATCAAATCAGAAATACGAAAATGAAACTGAAACTGAAAATGGAAGGACCTGAAATTGGCAGCGACGTGAGCGCTAAACCAACGATCGACCACAGAACTTGAAATTGACCGGGAATTTAAGCCCTAACCCGTCGATTAGATCCAACAATTAGGAAATTAGGTTGAAATTGGAGGTGGAGAATAACAGGTCGGCGACGGTATCCTGCGATTGAATCGGTCGGCGACAAGCAATTCGACAGTAGCTCCGACAGTGATGGATCGGGAATTGAATTGAAATTCGAGTCAGCAGAGATGAAATTGAAGGTGTAGAAGACAAATCGGCGGCAGGTCTTGGGCAGGTCGGACCAATGATAAGAATCTGATCACACACATAAAGATTGAAAAGAAAACAATGAAGAAGATATGAGAAATGATTTGTATTCAATAGAAACAATTACATCATCATATGATGTCCAGGGTATAACCCTTCTCTCTGCTCAAAGCAGGAGCCAATACATTTACTAAATTTCTTCCTACCTTCACTCAACCTCCTCACCTCTATTTATAACCCACTAACACACACACTAGATATTACAATTACCAAATTACCCATATCTATAACCTACCATTACTACTAATTAATACTAACATATTAATATAAGTATGGTCTCTATCACGAAGATTCTGATTAAGGTTTGTGTTACAATAGTTTTAAAAAATACAATCATTATGTAATGAAACTAAGATTACCTAGTGTTTTTAATCTTTTTTACCTCTAATTCAGCAGAAGAATTTCCACCACGGGCACAAAGTTCTGCTTGCAAGAACTCTAATTGTTGACGCATCGTTAACATTTCATTGGACACTGGATCCCTATTCACCTGTCAACCGGTTTAAAAGTAATCATATAAGCGGGCATGTTGGTAACGGGTCAACATAGTACTTTTTTGTACAGGCCAAAAGTGGTAGGGCTGATCCATTTCTTTTTTTCACATATATAAATGTGTTACATAGCACGGTTGATTTAATAATATGATAATACACGAAGTTCATCAACTTTGTATGTACTTGGTTGACTTTCAGCCCATTTTACTACTATTTTTATTAATTTTACAACTACCTATTTGACCACGTTGATAATATTTACCTATAATTGGGTTGAACAACTCTAAAGAGTGTGAAAAGAAACAAAAATATATAACTATACGCTTACCACCGGCTTATTCTGGATGTTTCGAGCCCGGTTTGCATACTTTAATGTGTTGAGAGTTTCCTCAGCATTTATATCAGCAGGACTAACACATGCTGGAAATGGGAAAATTTTAATTTTTACTTGGTGGCAAAGACGGGACTAAAGATTTCCAAGAAGAATAATCAAAACTTAAACAGTGTTTAGATATGAATTTTACTAATTGATATCCAATCATCCCCTTAAAACCAAAACAAGAGATGTTACCTATCATAACAGTTCTGCTGTTCCCACCAAGTGAATCCTGCAATTGGGAAACATAGGTTAAACCAAAAACAAGAAACCAGTTGAGGATATGTTTTTAGATAATAACATGTCCAACCTGCAAAAGCCGAGTGAGTTTACTATCTCTATATGGAACATGGGCACCTTCTTTCCGTTTTTTCTCATCACCAAGGGCACTGATGACATTTCCAAGTGCCAGCAGACCCTTGTTAATATGAATTCCTGTTCAATAAACATAAGTTGCCAGCAATATTAAGGAAATACAATATGTATAGGTCGCATGATTGCTGGTTAGATGGATTTAATAACAGACCAAAATGGGTTTGGGTTGAAATTTATCTTTTCTAGTGTGAAAAATTAGAGTTCAACCAACTTTCCGCTTGTCTGACTCCTTAACACAATGACATTTAAGCTATCCTTTACTTGACCCAATTGAGAAAAAACATAACCCAAATCAACTCATTCATATGTACAATCTTTACTCACCTTCTTTGAAGCGCATGCCATCAGAACCGGTTCTTTTAGCACGTTCGGATCCAGCAAGGTCAACTAAATGCAACTTGGCACAAAGATATTCATCACACATAGAATCATTTGTGTTTGGTTTGCTCATTTGTTCTAATGTGATTGTAAATATTGCATGTGAACGGCTGCATAATGGGTTCAAATAGCATTAAATGAACAATTTTTGTAAAATTTCAAAAGAATTTTCAAGAAAGTAAAAAATATAGTTTGACAGTAACCTTGATTGATTATTCATATTTGTACTCTCCGTTGCCCTGCTTTATGATCCATGCTCCAGGCAATCAGTCATTTCTATTAGGGTCTTAACTCTACATTCAGTAGTACCCGCAAGCGTTATGACACCATTAGATGTTTCACGAATTTGTATAGGAGGTTTTCCAGGAATATTCACTTTCCCATTCTGCCCGTTTGTTGATTCAGATTTGTTATCCAACAAATCGCGTACTTCTTCCTTTAGAATCTTCATACCAAAAACATTAATTAAACTTTTAATCAAGATTAATAATTACAGATTTACATATTAAAGATTAAATGAGAAATTTATTTCAACACACCTCAATGAAGGAAACATGCAATTGGAACTCTACTTGATGCTGTAAAGATTCAATCTTGTTGAATAATGCATTCATGGCTTGAGGAATAAGCCCCGTTTGGTAACCATTTTTGAATCCAGTACCCATGGTGTAAGTCTTTCCTGAACCCGTCTGTAACATTAATAAATGTCAATTCTTGTGTTTGGATACAGGTGATTCTTGTTCTTATTCTTATTATAATTCTGATCATCTAACTATGTAACGGACTTTTATCAGATTCATTATTTATATACCTGGCCAAAAGCCAGAATAGTGCATTATACCCTTGAAACAAACCATCAACAAGAGGAGAAGCACATTCTTCAAACATGACGGATGATGGCGAACCAGTGCTACCATACACATGATCAAAAGTGAAAGAATGAGTACCAAGTTGCACCTGCAATACAACCATAGAAAACAATGCATATATTATAATTATAATATATACACACACACACACAGGGGGTTTTCAATACAAAACCAAATTTAAGCAGAGAACCGTAAGATTACATAAACACTTTTGCATAGTGTGAAAGAAACAAATCGTTATGTTCTTCCATATCTGCCTTATGTATCAAAAATTGTACACATGTTTCTGTTTGGATATAACGCGAACGAGACTGCTATGCTGGTGCATGACCTTATGCATAGCAACATGTATAAACTTTTCACGGTTTTCAACTTAAATTTGATTCCGGATTAAAGGAACTCTTTAAACGAAATTATGCAATTAGGTAAATTCCCATTCAAACATGAAACTAAATCAACAAAATCATTCAAGCAAACACCATTACCTATAACAAACAGTCAATTTCATTTCATGTGAATTAATCGTCAATCGAAGAACAAGCATTGATTCTCGATCATATCCCAAAACAAAACATAAAATTAAACCCTTAATTTTCAATCCAACTACAATCACCAGAACCAGAACCAGAATCCCTGGCAATTGCATTAATTCACCCCCAGATCTACCAGATCTTCGAAGTGACATTGTACAAGTGCATGAATGAAGAATGATGATCAACCTGAGGTTTTCCAGGTATGACGACGACGCAATCCTCACAGCCTTGAAGCTTTTCATCTCCGATAAGTGGTCGTATATGCACGGAGACTTTCACACAACAATCATAGGCCGTCGCCGGAGCCGTGGACGGAGTTGTCGCCGGAACCGCTTCCATTTGTGAAAGAATGAATAGATTGCCAGATAGAATGAGAATGAAAATGAATTATGTATGTTTCACAAAACAGAGTAATTTAATGGAGCCCAGAAAGTGAGTCAGTAACCCCCTCAACAGGGAATCGACCAAATCATCTAACAAATACAAGTGTCTGTGTGTGTGAGAGAGAGAGAGAAGAAGAGAAAGGGTAATTTGGGAAAGAAGCTATGTAACTGTGTAGGTGTGTGTTTACTGCACAACAGACAATCAACGTTATAACACTTTTTCCGAAATTGCCCTCTCAACGGCTTTCATTGCCCGCGTTCCTACTTGCTGTTTTTACTGTTTTGCCCCCCGCGTTTTCCCCTGGAATAAATATTAACTAGGTTATTTCACACATAATACACTCTTGAAAACAAGTATTATATATCATTTATAAAATCATAAGTTACATAACAAACTCAAATCTCTTATCATAAACTAAACCATAAATCCACACTTTTTTTCTTCTTATGTCAAAATTGTGAAACTCAAAACGATACTATTCTTTTTTATTCTTTTTGTGTCAAAGTGTGAAACTCAAAAAAATATCACAGTACACTCGACAAAACGGGTATTATATATCACTTGCAGAAGCATAAGTTAAATATTAAAATCAAACATCTCATCACGAACTAAATCTTAAACCCTAAATCCACACATTTTCCTAAAACTTAATTAAACTTGATTTGAAACATGGAAAAAATACTATTCCTTTTTCATGGTTTTGAATACTATATATATATAGGAGAAGGTTCCGTTGTTAACCCACGGTAATTGTGGTAACCCAGTGAACTTTGACAAAAAAAATGCCCGAATCTTTGGTTTTTTTTCATGGTCTTTATTATACATATTTAGGGGGTTTTTTTTGTGTTTTGGCTAATTCTCAATGCAAATTGAATTTGCCTCGGTGTAATTTTGAGTTGTATTTCGCAACATTTAGAAAAGTGCAAAAATTTGACACCAATCAATTTGCATTGCGAATTAGCCAAAACACAAAAAAGAAATCCCCCCTAAATATGTATAATAAAGACCATGAAAAAAACCAAAGATTCGGGCATTTTTTGTCAAAGTTCACTGGGTTACCGTAATTAGGCAGGGTTCTTATTTGAACCAAATCCTATATATATATATAGGGTAAGGAGTGAATAATAACCCACCTTAATTGAGGTAACCCATTAACCCTGGCAAAAAACGCTCAAATCGCAAAATTTTTTTTTTCATGGTTTTTTTTATGCAAAAATAGGGGGGGCTCCTTTTTTAAGTGTTCGCTAATTCACAAGCGTTTAAAAGTTAAACGAAATGTAAGTTTGCGTTACACTGCGAACATTTATTTAAGTGTCGCAGTGTAACGCAAACTTACATTTCGTTTAACTTTTTAACGCTTGTTAATTAGCGAACGCTTAAAAAAGGAGCCCCCCTATTTTTGCATAAAAAAAACCATGAAAAATTTTTTTTTGCGATTTGAGCGTTTTTTGCCAGGGTTAATGGGTTACCTCAATTAATGAGGGTTATTATATGATCCTTTCCCTATATATATATATATATATATATATATATATATATATATATATATATATATATATATATATGGTAATCTTTCTATTCTAATAAACAAGAATAAGTTTTGTCACATGTCATGTTCTCATGTTTTTCTTGTCATTTGTCATTTTTCTATAATCTTATTCAATTTTATATCTTATTAATTAATTACATTATCTCATATTGAATACCTACATATTAATGAGTAATAATATTATTTGTCTTTTTACATGAAAGAAAATAGTTTATAAGAGCACACGGAGTCGATTGCAGGAAGAAGCCGGGGAAGGATCCACCGAACCGGGGCCGGCAGGGAACACCGGGCCCCTGGAAACGGCTTGGGGGAATTCGGGGAGTGCTCACCGAATCAGGCCGAGCATGGGGGAGGGGAAAAAAGAGTCGTTATATTCGACCGTTGTGCATGCCGTTGGTTTTCAAAAAAAAAAACCAATTTTATTCCTATTTAAACAACTTTAAACAACCAAAAATATCACACTTTTCTCTCATCTTCTACATTCTATACACTAAATTTATAAAATTTTCAAGTAAAATGGAAGGAGGTTCATCACGTGATGAGTCGTCAAACAAAAAATTTAGAAAACCAGGACCAAAAAATATACAAACGGCTCAAATGAACCCGTTCAACACACCCGGCTATCGTCCACAAATGTCATCTCCGAATCAACCAAACTGCTACTACGATCCAATGAACCCAGCTCAATATTTGCAATATTCATCGGGCACTCAACAACAATTTAATCGGTGGGAGCAATCGTATCAACAAGATCAACAAAGTTATCAACAATTCGATCAACAAGCTTTTGAACAACAATCTCCATTTCATGGTAATTTTTATACGTTTATTTTTATTTTTATTTTTATATTTTATTTTTATATGTTTATTTTTATATGTTTATATTTAACGTTTATTTTTATGTTTATACTATCGTGACCATAATCAAGATGACTCGGATTCAAGCGAACATAATAAAAGTGTTCAAGTCGAGTCGGAAGAAGAAGAAGAACCGGTTAGGCCAACAGGAAAGAAAGCAATAGGAAAGAAAACACCGGCCAATCGTTGGACCGATGAAGAAGATGTTGCGTTGGCTAGATCTTGGCTAACTATTTATGAAAATCCCGATGTTGGTAATGCGCAAAAAAGGGATGGTTTTTATAGAAAGGTATTTTTTAACATTGTTTAAGTTAACAAAAAAATCACGATTGATGCTTCAATTAATAGTGTTTATATGTAGGTAACCGACCATTTTCACCAATTCATGAAGGATAACTAGAGGACTGTTGATCAAATCTATTCCAAATGGAACAATTTGAACTCCGCTATGGAGAAATGGAATGATTTTTACCAACATGCTTCAATGAATTGCAAAAGCGGCGAAGGGGATGAACATGTTTTGAAAAAGGCCATGAAAAACTATAAAAGCGTGGTCAAGTCAAAGGGATTCCCTCACATCCAAGCGTGGGAGATGGTTCACGATAACTCTTTATGGTGCGACATTCCACCAGTAGGTTGTCAGTCACAATTTACAACAAAAAGGCCGAAGCCAAACGAATCAATGGGTAGTGCGAACGCCCACATCAACCTTGATGATGAAGAAGACATTGACGGCCAACATGATCGTGATGGCCCACGCATTTACTATGAACCGGATAGGCAAACAGGAAAGGGAAAAAGATCGGTCGCGTCCTCCTTGTCGCAAGAGGAGTTAATTCAACAAATGGCGGAATTGAACTCGTTCAACAAAGAGGAATCCCAACAAAGAATTCGCCTTCGAGAAGAAAAACTCCGTGTTTTGCAAGAAAAGAAAGACGCAGCATCCAGTTAATGCGCCAACAACAACAGGCCTTAGACGAACAACAAAAGGCTGTAGATTTAGACTTCATGATGAAAGACCACATAATTTATCAAGAACCAGTGCTACAACTGATTCTCGATCGTAAACGAGAAATTGCTGCACGTTGGGGATGACATTGCCCCTTCAAGGTTTTTTAATTTAATTTTTTAGGTTGTATTCTCCTTTTTTTTGGTTGTATTCTTTTTTTATTTTAAATTTAACGAATCTTTTTTATTTTATTATTATTATTATTATTATTATTATTATTATTATTTATTGTTAAAATAATTAATTAAAAATAAGATTTGAAAATGGGAAAAAGTGGGAAAAAGTGGGACGGCACCGTGCAAAATGGGGAAAAGTGGGGAAAATTGATGTGACGCTGATGTGGCAATGGGTAAAAATGGGGAAAATTGGGACGACTCCTAGTGGCCTAATAAATTAAAAATCAAATATTTTTATTAAAAAGCATACTTCAAAAAAAAAGTTTACAAAATAGAAACTTTATAAAAATTATTTTTTTAAAAAGTTAGAAAAGTTATTATTTTTAGAAAATAAAAGTTTAATAAAACCAATTTTTAAAAAATAAAATAAAATAAACTATAAATCATAGTTTTCAAATAATAGTATTTTTATAAACAAATGATGTTTCTTAGAAAAATGCTTAAAATAATTATGTTCAACTAAAAGTTATAAAAATGATAAGAAAAATTAAACTTTAATTATTTATGTTAAATGATAGTTTCAAATTTAGTTATTAAACTTTAATAATTATATAAATTGTACATTATTTTCTTGATTTGTAATAATTAATTTTTGTCACACTCCGGGCCGGTGGGCTGGATCGACTTTTCTGTCAGGCGGAAAGTTCTCGGGGCGCGATATCGTGTGATAATAAAAAATGATCAGTTTGTTTACATGGCACATGATATATAAACGAGAAATGCTAACATGACATTGATACACAATTACAAAGTTAAATTACATTGTTATGTTCATAATTTAACTAAGTAATTCTACCCAAAAGAATCATTGAGTTTTCTATCTTGTATCTGCACAAGATTTACAAAAGATGATTCAAAGTTTTGTCATTCAAAATATGCACAACACAAAATGAAGCTAGGTCTTCTAAAAGTCTACTAGCTTAAATCCTGGGTGCTGGTGACTAAACATGTTTGTCACCTGAGAAGACATGCATTTAAATAAAGTCAACACTAGGTTGGTGAGTTCATATGTTTAGTAATAGAAAACCATTGATTTGTTGTCATACACAATCACAATGTTATACTCAAGTCTCATTGTTAAATGTCTCACACAATGTCCTCTCCATAGTTATACTTACAAATAGTATTTCATCCCATCAAGTATGCTTATATATAGGGCATACGTAGGGGAACAAGCCACAGCCGACATCCCACCACATACTTAACAGAACTCAAGACCACTTGCAATACAACTATGGATACCCATTTCTATCTCACATGTTGTGACAATCCGGTAATTCGCGGTTAACCTCGATAACCAGACACTAGCAGAAATGTTATGAAATGTCACAAAACCAAATTAGAAGGGTTGGAATTAAACTAAACTGATTACAAAACATTTAAACTACAAGGATTAATCTTGTAATTAAGCAAAACCTTTGAAGTTTGACTTTAAAAAGTCAAAATTTGAAATTCCTTCAACTAAAATTGAAATTTTATGATTTCAAGATGCTACAGTCGAATTAAGTTTTAGTGATTATCACATAAATCAAGTTAAACAAGATAAAAACTTAAAAGAGTGAATTTTGACTTTCCAAGTCAAAAATTCGTATGGCAACTCAAGCAAAAATTCGAATTCCACATAAATTCTGAATTATAACTGAAATTAACAACTCATAATCATCACATTGATGATGATTAATCATTAGTATACGTTATTAGTCCATAATTCGTCGAATTGTCACCAATTAATGAGTTTAAGTGTTAAACCGTTACTAGAAGATGTGAAACCAAAGAATTCGATCATATTTCACGAAATTGATCATACAGAAACATTAGTCGGCATTCTTAGGCTCTCTAACATCCGATAATTCGAAGTAGAAGCTGGGGGTTAGAAGAATTCGATTAAAGCTTGGCCGAACCTAGGGCTTGGAGTCGATCTACGACTATACTATCCTACTTCGAAACAAGTAAGTAATTCCTCATACACCACCTAAACCAACCGACTAAGCATAACCCTATACTAATTTGGGGTTCTAACAACGAATTGAGGGAGCTCGATTACTAGGGTTCATGCCATGAACGGGTTTGGGGTTCTCTATTATAGTGGGTTCAAAAATCAAATTAAATGTTGCTGTTAGTTTCAGAATAGTCCGACTAAGAAGAAACCTATGTTGATTTTGAATCATAACATCGAATTGTAAGAGATCAAGATCTAGGGTTTGTTGTAAGAAACGATTTGGGGATTTCTTTTGTAATCAGGGTAGTAATCGAATTTAGTCACACAGATAATTTCGTGATAATCTGTTGAACGAAATACCCATGTTAATTTCACTTAAACATATCGAATTGTATCATTTTGATTTTAGGGTTCTTGAGTTAAAAACGAATTGGGATTTTCGAATTAGATGAACTTGATATCCACACTAAATCTTTCTGAAAGCTGCGAAATTCACCACTTAATGAAAGACCTATGGATTTACTGATTGATATAAGCAGATTTGATCAATTTGGATTGTGGGTTTTGAATTTGATTTCGAGACTGTGCATAACCGAATGCATGAGCTTGAGTTAATCATTTATCAAATTGAAACCATCTATAAAATCGCCTAAGTCTAAAGAAAAATAGCCCTAAGGTTCTGAGATTGATCGAGTTCGAATCGTGAGACAATTGGAACCAAGATTGGTTCGGTTAAGGGTAAAACAAAAGGGACAGGTTAGGTTGTGTTTAAAACCAGCTGAAACGAAATCATTATCAAATGTTGAACTGGAGTAGTTGGCAAGGACTAAGTGTTTGGGGCGAGAGGTCACAGGTTCGAACCCGGGTGACTATTGTTTTTGTATAAAAAACACCATTTTTAGTATTTAACTCGTAACTCGCTCGTTTTAACTCCATTGTAACTCGTTCAAGTTGCGTTGGAACCGTAACGAGATCCCGAATCAAATAAGATAATAAAATTCACATTTTAACCCGAAAACGAAATCGGGTATAATTACGCTTGTTTAAATAAAATCATAAACGATGATATGATTTTATTAAACGATTTCAAAGTTACGCGTACATACGTATGTACATTTCTAACACTCTAACATACGTGTGTTGACATGTATGTGATTTTAAACACAAAACGATATCCCGAATAACACAACGTTATTATTTAAACACAAGTTCTTCGTAGAGGACTTTCTACGCGAGTTCACGTGTTTGATCATTCTACTACATTCAAAGGTGCGTACAGGACCCCTTTCTTATTTTAACTATTTTGGGGGAGAAAACATGTGCAACAAACATTTTAGATACATATCACTTGCATGAGTTAACTGTTTACATTAAGTGCAAACATAGCATTACAAGTCCTTACATTTCGAACTGTTTAGTTTGCCGTAGTGCAAAGCGTGGTAGTTGGAAATAGATCTATTAGGTTTGACAAACCTCACTTGGTAGATGGGATCTACGCAAGTGTTTGACTAGCCAATTCACATTACTATTGTTTATGCTAGACAATAGTGGAAAGGCAAAACGTGCGATAGCATGCAACAGTCAGCTTCGGTGTCGACCACTTATGTGAATAGTACAAATGACTAGCTATCATGACTATGCATGTGTGATTATGTTATCTGCAACATTTTGTTCAAACAGTTGTTTCAAACATTTGTGAATACTTAAACCTATGTATGCACCAACCTTTGTGTTGACTTGATTTACATGTTTTCTCAGGACGCTAAGGTACACAAGCAAGCAAGCATGGACTAGGAGATCGAGTCGCATGCATATTTTACATTTCAGTTATTTGGATTTGAACATTTGAAACTTTGCTTTGTAATTTACAGTTTTCAAACCGTTATGGTTGTTTATGTTTTAAAAACGCTTCCGCAACGTTAGAACTTTGATATTACAGTTTTAGACCAAAGTATGTTTTGAAAATCATATAGAGGTCTTCGTTATGTCTAATGATCTGAGATCCTGGTTTGTCACGTCCCAAACGGTATGATTCCGTTAGTTGAAAATTGGGGGTGTGACAGATTGGTATAAGAGACATTGGTTATAGCGAACTAGGTTTGCATTAGTAGACTTAGACTATAACTGTTAGACATTAGACACTTGTTTACACAACTGCTTTTGCCTAGTATTTACATATGGTCTTATGTAACAGACATGGCAGCACCGTCACCACCGCACGTGATCGTACTAGATGACGAGGAGCCGATAGCTCCAACATTTCAGGATCATGAGGAGGAGGATCCCGTAGAGGACCCGGACGAGGACCCGGAGGAGGATCCGGAAGAGGACGACCCAGAGGAGGATCCAGAGGAGGATCCTGAGGATGACCCACAGGAGGAGCCACTGAGAGACCCAGAGAAAGCACCTGTGGAGGATTCCACCAAGGAATCTTCATATCGTATGCCACCCAGGTTTCGTGCCTATAAGAGGCCACGATTTGAGTCAGATGATGTCGCCCGATTGACATGGGAGTCAAAGTGGGCGAATGATCGGATTGAGCACATGGCCCAGGAGCTCCGGGATGTAAACGCCCGATATGCAGAGCTTCGTAGTGTAGTTCAGGGGATGGAGTCACACATTGTACATCTGACTACTCGAGTGCAGGAGGAGGAGCCCCGAGTCGACATTGCTGAGGGGATGTTGATTGCACTAGAAGAGCAATTTGTATCTGAGGCTGAAGAGGAAGAGGAGGAGGAGGAGATACCAGCACAGGATGTTGATTCTGATGCTGACTCCACTATTGAGGATGCTTGACTTTCTTTATTTTGTTTAAACTTGTTAGGGGCAGGTTGTGTCCCTACATTAGATGTTTGAAAAACTTATGTTTTGATTTTGAAAGTATTGTACTCAAATCAGATTTTTATCTATTGAAAACTATTACTTATCGCCAACAGTTGTGTTAATTCATACAGTTACATGTTTGTTTGTTATGTTGTTTACACATTTCGCATTTGATTTTGATAACTCTCTAACATCCATTTTAACTATGAAGATCATGTCTGGGGAGAACATACACATGACAGTTGCTGAGCTCAACGAGCTGATCAATAACAGGGTCGCGGAGGCTATCGCGAACTACACTCAGACACACACTACAGGCCCACATGGTCCAGCAGGGGGATTGGTGAACCCACAAGTGTGCACGTTCAAGATGTTCTTGGACTGCAAGCCACACAACTTCAAAGGATCGGAAGGAGCCATTGGACTCCTACGATGGATTGAGAAAGCCGAATCAGTGTTTGAGATGTGTAACTGTCCTGAGGAGAATAAGGTTAAGTATGCTACTGGAACTTTGGAAGGTCCAGCATTGACTTGGTGGAACTCAAATGTTCAGACATTGGGATTGGGTGAGGCCAATGCCCTAACTTGGAACGGTTTCAAGACCTTATTGCAAGAGGAGTACTGTCCTCGTAGTGAAATGCAGAAACTGGAGGAGGAGTATTGGCACCTTAAGATAGAGGGGTCTAATATCGAGGAGTACACTACTCGATCTCATGAACTAGCCAGACTTCTACCTCACATGGCTACTCCAGCAAGTAAGTGGATAGAGAGGTACATAGGAGGGTTGGTGCCTCAGATCCAGGGGTTGGTTACATCTGCAAATCCCACAACGATTCAACAAGCTGTTCGACTAGCGCACCAATTGACTGACCAGGCAGTTTTACAAGGAACTCTGCCTAAACGAACATCAGCTACTAAGGTGGGAGACCACAAAAGGAAGTGGGAAAGCAGCAACACCAAGAATTTCAGGATTCACACAAGTCTTATCACAATTCGAATAGTGGTCAGCAGTCATCATCATCAGGGGGGTATATTGGTAAGCACCCAAAGTGCAACAAGTGTGGATTTCATCACGCTGGAAATCAGTGTGATAAGTTTAAGTGTCAACGGTGTGGTAAAGGAGGGCATGCAGCTAAGGATTGCCGCGGAGAACTGCAAAACAACTCCAACAATCAGAACAATAACCAGAACAACACTCAGAAGGGGTGCTTTGAGTGTGGTAAGCCGGGGCACTTCAAAAAGGATTGCCCACAACTCAAGAAAGGCGGGACTAATGATGCAAATGGCAACGGCAACGGAAACGGCAATGGCACCAATAACAACAACAATAACAACAACAATGGTGCTAGGGGCAGGGCGTTTATGATTGGAGGACGACAGGCACGGGAGGATCCCAACATTGTCACGGGTACGTTCCTCTTGAATAATCACTATGCCTCTATGCTATTTGATACTGGTGCAGACCGGAGTTTTGTATCTAGTACATTCTCTAAGTTGCTAAATGTTAGTCCTGCTGCCTTAGAAAACCCATACACTGTAGAACTAGCTGATGGCAAGTTAATTGTAGTAGAACATATCCTTAAGGGATGTATCCTTGATTTGATGGGTCAAACATTGGAAATTGATCTTATGCCTATCACTCTAGGCAGTTTTGATGTAGTCATTGGCATGGACTGGTTGTCCAAACACCAGGCTGAAATAGTATGTCATGAAAAGATCGTTCGTATACCTCTTTCGCATGGAGAGACATTGTATGTACAAGGCGAGAAGAGCAGTACGTCACTGCGTCTCATATCTTGTATGAAAACACACAAATGTCTGCGTAAATGTCATACAACAGTTATAGCACTTATAACTGAGAAGCCGGTAGCTGAGAAGAAGATTGAAGACATTCCAGTAGTTTGTGAATTTCCTGAAGTATTTCCAGAAGATCTACCGGGATTACCGCCTATCAGACAGGTGGAATTTCGAATCGACCTAACACCAGACGCAGCGCCGATAGCTAGGGCGCCATGTCGACTTGCACCTTCTGAAATGCAAGAGTTATCTACACAACAGCAAGAGTTGTTAGATAAGGGCTTTATACGACCTAGTTTTTCACCGTGGGGAGCTCCAGTCTTATTTGTCAAGAAAAAGGATGGGACTTTCCCTATGTGTATCGATTACCGGGAACTTAACAAAGTTACCATCAAAAACCGGTATCCGTTACCTCGGATTGACGATCTGTTTGATCAGTTGCAGGTTCGAGTTACTACTCGAAAATTGATCTCAGGTCTGGTTACCATCAACTCAGAGTCCAAGAAGAAGACATTCCAAAGACAGCATTCAGAACACGCTATGGCCATTATGAGTTCTTGGTCATGCCATTTGGGTTGACAAACGCTCCAGCTGTATTCATGGATCTCATGAATCGTGTTTGTAAACCTTATCTTGATAAGTTTGTCATAGTTTTCATTGATGACATTCTCATCTATTCTCTGACTGAGGAGGAGCACGCTGAACATCTTCGATTGCTGTTGGAATTATTAAAACCAGAACAACTGTACGCGAAATTCTCGAAATGTGACTTTTGGATGTGAGAAGTTCAATTCCTGGGTCATATAGTCAATGAAAAGGGTATACATGTTGATCCAGCAAAGATTGAGGCGATTAAGAATTGGGAAGCACCAAAGACCCCTACCGAGGTACGACAATTTCTTGGTTTGGCGGGTTATTACCGACGATTCATTGAGGGTTTCTCAAAGATCGCTCAACCACTTACAGCTCTTACGCACAAGGGAACGAAGTATAATTGGACGGATAAACAGGAAGCTGCATTCCAGTTATTGAAACAGAAACTCTGCAGTGCACCGATCCTGTCCTTACCGGAGGGGACGGGAGACTTTGTGGTGTATTGTGACGCATCTGCACAGGGTTTGGGATGTGTGTTGATGCAACGGGATAAAGTGATTGCTTACGCTTCAAGGCAACTACGACCACACGAAAAGAATTACACTACTCATGATTTGGAGTTAGGAGCAGTGGTTTTTGCTTTGAAAATTTGGAGGCACTACCTATATGGAACCAAGTGTACCATTTACACTGATCATAAGAGTTTGCAACATATCTTTGATCAGAAGGAGCTTAATATGAGACAGCGTAGATGGGTCGAGTTGTTGAACGACTACGAATGCGCAATCAAGTATCATCCGGGAAAAGCTAATGTGGTAGCTGACGCTCTAAGCAGAAAAGACACAACAGGAACAAGACGGGTTCGCGCATTGATGATGACGATACAGACTGACTTACCTGACAAGGTACGCAGTGCTCAGCTGGAAGCTTTAGAAAAGGATAACTTGGTACATGAATCCTTACGAGGGATGGAAACACAATTGAATGTCAAGCCTGATGGAATCCGTTATTTCATTAACCGACTGTGGATACCTTTGCATGGTTGTTTAAGGGAACTCGTGATGGATGAAGCACACAAGTCTAGATATTCAGTCCATCCGGGATCAGACAAGATGTATCATGACTTGAAGGCACTGTATTGGTGGCCTCACATGAAAGCCGAGATTGCTAGGTATGTTAGCAAATGTTTGACTTGTTCTAAAGTCAAAGTTGAATATCAGAAACCATCTGGTTTGCTGCAACAACCAGAAATACCAATGTGGAAATGGGAACAGATTTCGATGGACTTCATTACTAAGTTACCCCGTACACCGAGTGGTTGTGATACGATATGGGTAATTGTCGATCGATTAACGAAATCTGCACATTTCTTGGCGATTAAAGAAACTGACAAAATGGAGAAACTGACTCGTATCTACATCAAGGAAGTGGTAGCACGACATGGCGTGCCAATTTCCATCATATCAGATCGGGACGCTCGATTCACTTCAAACTTTTGGAAATCACTCCATAAGTCATTGGGAACTCGTTTGAATATGAGTACCGCATATCATCCACAGACCGACGGTCAAAGTGAACGTACGATTCAAACGCTCGAGGATATGTTACGAGCTTGTGTAATTGACTTTGGTGATAGCTGGGAAAACCACTTACCGTTAGTGGAATTCTCTTACAACAATAGTTATCATACAAGTATTCAGGCAGCACCGTTTGAAGCATTGTATGGTCGTAAATGTCGTTCACCAGTTTGCTGGGCTGAAATTGGTGACAGTCAGATTACAGGTCCTGAACTAGTGCATGAAATGACAGAGAAGATAGTTCAAATCCTGAACCGTATGGCAGCGGCTCGGGATCGACAGAAGAGTTACGCTGACAAACGTCGTAAACTGTTGGAATTTCAAGTAGGAGACCGAGTTCTTCTAAAGGTATCACCTTGGAAAGGTGTAATACGATTCGGCAAGTGCGGGAAGCTTAGCCCTCGTTACGTAGGACCTTTTGAGATCCTGAAAAGGATTGGTCTGGTTTCGTATCAACTCAAATTACCGGATGAACTCAGTGGAGTTCATGATGTCTTTCACGTATCGAACTTAAGGAAATGTCTTTCTGATGAGACATTGATTGTACCCCTGGAGGAGATACAAGTAGACGAACAATTACGATTCATTGAAGAACCAGCTGAAATCATGGACCGAGAGGTCAAACAACTTAAACAAAGCAAGATTTCGATAGTCAAAGTCCGGTGGAATTTAAGACGTGGTCCTGAATTCACATGGGAAAGAGAAGATCAAATGATGAAGAAGTATCCTCATCTGTTCAAAACAACAACTACAAACACTGTGAAGACACGTTAAATTTCGGGACGAAATTTCCTTCAACAAGGGGATGACGTGATGCTTCACATATCAACATTTCAGATTTCAAACTGTAAGCACAAACACTTTATTCAATTGGTTTTGTTACAAACATTTATGCTACATTACATTTTATGTGCTAAATTTTATATGTTACATGTTATGGCAGTACATGCGTGATTAGTTATACACAGTTTGCTATGCGCGAGGTTACATAGTACAAACAGTTGTAAACATTCAATAGGTGCAAAGTTACATAGCACACTATGGTCAAACACAAACAGTCAGAGTTAGGTGAACTAACTAGTGTACACGCAAACAGTTACATGGAACGATCACACTTTAGTGTGATGTTGCAAACATTGGGTTTTGTGTGTGAGTACACACAAGCACACAGAATGATCAGACATCACACTAACACGTACATTTTGAACTCACAAAGTAGTGTCCTAACTACTCCTAACACTTAACAATTTTCGGGACGAAAATTCCTTCAACAAGGGGATGATGTGACAATCCGGTAATTCGCGGTTAACCTCGATAACCAGACACTAGCAGAAATGTTATGAAATGTCACAAAACCAAATTAGAACAAGTGCTACAACTGATTCTCGATCGCAAACGAGAAATTGCTACACGTTGGGGATGGCATTGCCCCTTCAAGGTTTTTTAATTTAATTTTTTAGGTTGTATTCTCCTTTTTTTTGGTTGTATTCTTTTTTTATTTTAAATTTAATGAATCTTTTTTATTTTATTATTATTATTATTTTTTATTGTTAAAATAATTAATTAAAAATAAGATTTGAAAATGGGAAAAGGGGAGAAAAAGTGGGACGGCACCGTGCAAAATGGGGAAAAGGGGGGAAAATTGATGTGGCGCTGATGTGGCAATGGGTAAAAGTGGGGAAAATTGGGACGACTCCTAGTGGCCTAATAAATTAAAAATCAAATATTTTTATTAAAAAGCATACTTCAAAAAAAGTTTACAAAATAGAAACTTTATAAAAATTATTTTTTTAAAAAGTTAGAAAAGTTATTATTTTTAGAAAATAAAAGTTTAATAAAAAACAATTTTTAAAAAATAAAATAAAATAAACTATAAATCATAGTTTTGAAATACTAGTATTTTTATAAACAAATGATGTTTCTTAAAAAAATGCTTAAAATAATTATGTTCAACTAAAAGTTTTAAAAATGATAAGAAAAATTAAACTTTAATTATTTATGTTAAATGATAGTTTCAAATTTAGTTACTTAACTTTAATAATTATATAAATTGTACATTATTTTCTTGATTTGTAATAATTAATTTTTGTCACACTCCGGGCCGGTGGGCTGGATCGACTTTTCTGTCAGGCGGGAAGTTCTCGGGGCGCGATATATTGTGATAATAAAAAATGATCAGTTTGTTTACATGGCACATGATATATAAACGAGAAATGCTAACATGACATTGATACACAACTACAAAGTTAAATTACATTGTTATGTTCATAATTTAACTAAGTAATTCTACCCAAAAGAAGCATTGAGTTTTCTATCTTGTATCTGCACAAGATTTACAAAAGATGATTCAAAGTTTTGTCATTCAAAATATGCACAACACAAAATGAAGCTAGGTCTTCTAAAAGTCCACTAGCTTAAATCCTGAGTGCTGGTGACAAAACCTGTTTGTCACCTGAGAAAACATGCATTTAAATAAAGTCAACACTAGGTTGGTGAGTTCATATGTTTAGTAATAGAAAACCATTGATTTGTTGTCATACACAATCACAATGTTATACTCAAGTCTCATTGTTAAATGTCTCACACAATGTCCTCTCCATAGTTATACTTACAAATAGTATTTCATCCCATCAAGTATGCTTATATATAGGGCATACGTAGGGGAACAAGCCACAGCCGACATCCCACCACATACTTAACAAAACTCAAGACCACTTGCAATACAACTATGGATACCCATTTCTATCTCACATGTTGTGACAATCCGGTAATTCGCGGTTAACCTCGATAACCAGACACTAGCAGAAATGTTATGAAATGTTACAAATTAGAAGGGTTAGAGAATTCGATTAAAGCTGCGGGTTAGAAGAATTCGATTAAAGCTTGGCCGAACCTAGGGCTTGGAGTCGATCTACAACTATCCTACATCGAAACAAGTAAGTAATTCCTCACACACCACCTAAACCAACCGACTAAGCATAACCCTATACTAATTTGGGGTTCTAACAACGAATTGAGGGAGCTCGATTACTAGGGTTCATGCCATGAACGGGTTTGGGGTTCTCTATTATAGTGGGTTCAAAAATCAAATTAAATGTTGCTGTTAGTTTCAGAATAGTCCGATTAAGAAGAAACCTATGTTGATTTTGAATCATAACATCGAATTGTAAGAGATCAAGATCTAGGGTTTGTTGTAAGAAACGATTTGGGGGTTTCTTGTGTAATCAGGGTAGTAATCGAATTTAGTCTCACAGATAATTTCGTGATAATCTGTTGAACGAAATACCCATGTTAATTTCACTTAAACATATCGAATTGTATCATTTTGATTTTAGGGTTCTTGAGTTTAAAACGAATTGGGATTTTCGAATTAGATGAACTTGATATCCACACTAAATCTTTCTGAAAGCTGCGAAATTCACCACTTAATGAAAGACCTATGGATTTACTGATTGATATAAGCAGATTTGATCAATTTGGATTGTGGGTTTTGAATTTGATTTCGAGACTGTGCTTAACCGAATGCATGAGCTTGAGTTAATCATTTATCAAATTGAAACCATCTATAAGATCGCCTAAGTCTAAAGAAAAATAGCCTTAAGGTTCTGAGATTGATCGAGTTCGAATCTTGAGACAATTGGAACCAAGATTGGTTCGATTAAGGGTAAAACAAAGGGGACGGGTTAGGTTGTGTTTAAAACCAGCTGAAACGAAATCATTATCAAATGTTGAACTGGAGTAGTTGGCAAGGACTAAGTGTTTGGGGCGAGAGGTCACGGGTTCGAACCTGGGTGACTATTGTTTTTGTATAAAAAACACCATTTTTAGTATTTAACTCGTAACTCGCTCGTTTTAACTCCGTTGTAACCCGTTCAAGTTGCGTTGGAACCGTAACGAGATCCCGAATCAAATAAGATAATAAAATTCACATTTTAACCCAAAAACGAAATCGCGTATAATTACGCTTGTTTAAATAAAATCATAAACGATGATATGATTTTATTAAACGATTTCAAAGTTACGCGTACATACGTATGTAAATTTCTAACACTCTAACATACGTGTGTTGACATGTATGTGATTTCAAACACAAAACAATATCCCGAATAACACAACGTTATTATTTAAACACAGGTTCTTCGTAGAGGACTTTCTACGCGAGTTCACGTGTTTGATCATTCTGCTACATTCAAAGGTGCGTACACGTCCCCTTTCTTATTTTAACTGTTTTGGGGGAGAAAACATGTGCAACAAACATTTTAGATACATATCACTTGCATGAGTTAGCTGTTTACATTAAGTGTAAACATAGCATTACAAGTCCTTACATTTCGAACCGTTTAGTTTGCCGTAGTGCAAAGCGTGGTAGTTGGAAATAGATCTATTAGGTTTGACAAACCTCACTTGGTAGATGGGATCTACGCAAGTGTTTGACTAGCCAATTCACATTACTATTGTTTATGCTAGACAATAGTGGAAAGGCAAAACATGCGATAGCATGCAACAGTCGGCTTCGGTGTCGACCACTTATGTGAATAGTACAAATGACTAGCTATCATGACTATGCATGTATGATTATGTTATCTGCAACATTTTGTTCAAACAGTTGTTTCAAACATTTGTGAATATTTAAACCTGTGTATGCACCAACCTTTGTGTTGACTTGATTTACATGTTTTCTCAGGACGCTAAGGTACACAAGCAAGCAAGCATGGACTAGGAGATCGAGTCGCATGCATATTTTACATTTCAGTTATTTGGATTTGAACATTTGAAACTTTGCTTTGTAATTTACAGTTTTCAAACCGTTATGGTTGTTTATGTTTTAAAAACGCTTCCGCAACGTTAGAACTTTGATATTACAGTTTTAGACCAAAGTATGTTTTGAAAATCATATAGAGGTCTTCGTTATGTCTAATGATCTGAGATCCTGGTTTGTCACGTCCCAAACGGTATGATTCCGTTAGTTGAAAATTGGGGGTGTGACACATGTGTTCACCCCATTTGATATTCGCCCATGATTTGTATTCATCACCCATAATGTTATATGTATAGAATAAAAGAATATGAGGGAATTAAGTTATTAGAACCTAAGTAATGATAAACCCTCAGTGTTTTAAGGAAAAATATATTTATCAAAATCTTATCCTTATTATTATTCTCTCAATTGTAGGGTTAATTGTAATCCATTTCTAATAATAGAAGTGACAGTTAACTTATTAACGTTGTTCTCAATTTTGAATGTATAGAGCCTAAATTGGATCCATTGTGGTCCTCACGTAATCAGACCACAATACATCCGATTTACCTCTATCCCATTTGTAGTATCAGTGCCTTCAAGGAAACTATTACCAGTAATATGACACGAGAGAAAGTCAATTCCTCAATCTACCAATCAATAAAATCGAAGGATTTAATTACAATTAGTTACTGCAGATTAATATCACCATGTGTCGTTTACCAAACCTGACTGATGCCGCCCTGTTACCGGTCATACGATACCGGCCAATGATATAAACACGATCAACGTACCGGCCTCACTCGCCGGCGGTTTGTCAAACCTATGGTACCACTACGTTATCGTCGGTTTAGTCGCACTAAATTAACTGGTAAACGATTGTCTTGTAGGGACTTACGACTGGACATGATCTCATGAACACATGATTGTTGTGATATAATACACACAGTCTTAATAGTAATCAATTGTTGTTATATGTTCACCCATTGTCATCATCTCAATGTTGTTTGTTCTCAGTATTATGTGTTCCCATAGTCTTTAACAAAGTGTTATAAGAACTTGTCTTATTACACGATGTTAGTAAATGTGGTGAATGATATTATCGTCATGAAATTATGTTATCATGATTATCCTTCTTGTTATCACTTGTAATTGTCTCATGTTATCACATTGTTATCTCATTGTATATAACGAAGTGTTATAAGATAAAATCTTATTTTACTTAAATTATTTAGATGTTCGGATGAATTCATGAAGTTATATTATCATGACACATCCTTAATTGTCATAATTGTTAATACACACACAAGCATACACATTGATCTTGAATAAAGTATGATAATAAAGATAACTCAATATTATCTAAATCATAGAATGCATGAATTATTGTACTAAAACTTTTAAGTAATTAAAAGAATTAGCATGTTTCTTAGCCCCGCAATTTAAAATCAAAAAGATTAGAAAAGGGGCGTATGAACTCACCTGGTAGTTGATGTGGTTGACTAAGTAATGGCAGAAAATGCACGCGCTCACTGTTGTTCTTGAGGTTGTGTTCACGACCCTGTGTTGTATTCAAGTTGTTTGTAACTTATAAGTATAAGTTATGTATATGTGTGTGTGTTAGTGTGACATCCAGTACCTCATCGTCCGGCAAGTCCGTACGGTGTGTGTACTTTCACTATTCACTATGTGTGAATACAAGATGCAAACAGTGTGTGACAACAGAACGTAGAAAACAAAACAACAGTTGTACGTGTTTAAGTGAAAACTTAAATAAAGTAAATACAACAACTCAAGAGGAACAACAGTGTGCAAACAATTGACAAGAAACTATTGGTTGCGATCTGATATCAACTGATGACAGGAATCAGATGACCGACAACTCAGTACTAAAACAATGTGAATCCAAGGTTATCAATGTGAAAACAGGAAGTTAGTTGAGTCCGTCTGTGAGAATGTTCAATTAAAACAATAATTCAGTATCGTAGACGAATAATAAACCGACAGTGTGTTTGCGTGGGTGACGATTCACACAAAAATATCTATGGGTTTAGCGTTCTGAACGATAACTGAGAAGTAGAAAATCAAATCAGAAAGTGAAACGTACGATCGTGTTCGTACAGTTAGCGCTCTGTACGAAAACACGCGTAAGTGACGTTTTCTGACGAAACGAAAACGAAAACGACACGAACGGAAATAATTTGAGAAATTTTAATATTTCGTGTTTTACAATTTTGGAAACTCATCAAAATAATCAAAAATAAATATAAAAAAAGTCTTTTTATTTAAAACACGTAAAATGCGCGTAACAATCCGGAAACGCAACGGAGACGGAAAACGAGCAACCGAAACGAACCCTAACAAGCAGCAAACCTTGTGATATCACCGAACCCCATGGCTAACGAACCTGCTACCCTTCAAGCGAAATTAATGTGACATCCAGTACCAGATCGTCCGGCAAGTCCGTACGGTATGTATACTTTCACTATTTACTATGTGTAAATACATGTATATGAACAGTTCTTGTATTAACAGAATTCAAAATACAAGATACAGTTGTACGTATTTATGTGAAAACTTAAATATTGTAAGTACAACACTCACGATAAACAATGGTTGTAAGTATTTAGGTGAAAACCTAAGTACAATTAATACAACGAATCAAGAACGGCAACAATATTCAAGTAAATAACAAGAACATGTCGGTTGCGATCTAATATCCATAGATGACAGGAATCAGATGGCCGACAAATCAGTACGAAAACAATGTGAAAACAGGAAGTTTAGTTGAGTCCGTCAGTGAGGAAACACAATTCAAACATAATTGCAGTGTTATTTCAGAATAATGAACTGACAGTGTGTTTGCGTGAGTGACGATTCACACAAACATATCTGTGAGTTTAACGTTCTGAAATAATGACTGGAAAGTAGAAAACAAGCATCAGAAAGCAAAACCATCGTCGTGTTCGTTCGGGTGACGATTCGAACGAATACGCGCGAAGGTGACGCGTTCTGACGAAACGAAATATGACACGAACGAGAATAATTTATGGAAAATATAATATTTTACGTTTTACAATTTTGAAACTGATCAAAAATAATCAAAGAAAACAAAATTTCAATCTAAAAAGTTTAATTACGCAACCGTAATAAAACGCGCGTGAAAATACGCGAAACCGACACCAAATGAGACCGAACACGCGGGTAAACAGGCGGGGTATAATAAAACATTTATTATCTTCATCTTTTTCATTCTAGCTAGAAATCCTCTCTCTCTCACTCTAAATCCCGGTTTTCACGTTTTCCATTAGAAATCACCATTAAAACACCCATAACTTCTTCATTCCTTAATCAAATCGCGCAAATAATATATCGAAGTTGCTGCTGGAAGTTGGTTTTCTTCATCTCAACAGGTATGAGCTCAAAACTGGTTTTCTCACTTTCACAGCTACAGGATGCGCACGAAACTAGTTTAAAAAACTGGAAGAACACTTTAATTTGAAGCTTAGAAGAGTCGAGGGGTGGCTGGTTTGGTCGAAGATGGGTATATCTATGAAGGGTAGCTGAGAACATAATATGGGGTCGTGGGTTAAAGGTGGTAGTGCCGGTGATGGGCTGCACTGCTTTAGCCGGTGGTAACCACCTTCGACCAAAGAAAAATGGATGTGTTTCAGCATAGATGCTAGTCCTCTTGCCTACTCCAAGTGGGCCAAACCTGCAATCAAACATGGATGACAATGAAATTGTCGGCAGCCTCCTTGTAAATCCATGTTGTTGGTTTTCAACTTGGGTGGTTGAGATTAATCCCACCACCTGCTGATATTAACTTTTCAGCCTCCACCAAACATCTTGAGGGTATAATCCAGATCAATAGGGGAATAAAATAAACATGTGGTTAGCATCCTGAACCAATGGATTTAAACAAGGAAATCGGGGGGGTGGGAGTGTGGGACCATGGACCCTAACTGTTGAACTCCACGATTTATTTGAAAAGGGTTGATATTAATCTATGGGTTCACTTAAGTAAATTAAAATCCAACATAAGTAATAAAGGTTAGTGGGGTTTCATGGAGACAAATTAGATAAGGTGGTGTTGATGATGGGTTAACCGGATGTGTTAACTCTTTTCTCATATCATCGGTATTAATTTGAATGGAATATGGATTATCCATATTAACTCCCAGAATATATAACTGAAACTTGGGTTATATGAAGGTGACATAATGTCTGTTAAATACTCTAAATAATATTGTAAACTAAGTACCATTTTACAAGTTAAACATAAGTTCATTAATAAAAACATTTGTCAAGAATGTACTTAACATGCCATATAACTGAGTTTTCATAACATATTACTTTTTGTTAACATAATAAAATGATAGTAATCATTTTAAGTTAACAAGATGATATTCTAAGTTTTAACCTAAAGACCTAGGTGTTATACTTAGAAAATACTATAGTTTCTAAATAATACAACGTGTTAAAGTTATAATTCAAGTTTAAAACATAGGAACAAGGATACTAAAATACATTAGTATTTAACCTAGAATTGGTTAAGTGTTAGTGTATCACATCATTAGGAGACTCAATAAAAGTTTATAGGTGTTAACCAACTTTAGGGTTAACCCTCGAATACATAATTTATACTTATAAGTTACACACAATTGAAATCAAACACAGGATCATGAATACAACCTCGAGAACAACAACGAGCGCGTGCATTTTGTGATTACTTAGTCAACTACTACTACTACCAGGTGAGTTCATATGCCCCTTTTCTTTAATCTTAACTGATTTTAAACTCTCGGGGCTGAGAAACATGCTTACTTTTATTTACTTAAAAGTTTTAATGTTTAACATATTGCTTATACTATGATTAGATAATATTGCTTGCTTTATTATCTATGATCATTGTATGCATGCTTGTATGATCTTGATATGACAGGGATAACTCAGATGAATATGATAATATAACTTCATAACTCATCAACACAATAGAATAACATAGTTGTAAGATTTTATCTTATAACACTTAGTTATTCTTACATGAATAAACATTGGGATAATCACAGGATAACATAAAGGCAACAACCACAAAACACAAGAATGTTAGGAAGATAATATATCTTCATAATAACATTCAACACAAGAGTTAAGTAAGTGTCGTAAGACGAGATCTTATAACACTTAGTTTTACAACTAGATACATATTACAAAGTAAAATAGAGAACTATTACCCACCACCTGAGTCGATTAAGGGTTGTAAGACTAGTTCTTACTACGGCTTAATGGCAACATGGTGACTATATGGGACAATTATCATCCACCACCTGAGTCAATTAACGGTAGTAAGACTAGTTCTTACTACGGCTTAATGGCAACATGGTAACTATATGGAACAATTATCATCCACCACCTGAGTCGATTAAGGGTAGTAAGACTAGTTCTTATTACGGCTTAATGGCAACATGGTGACTATATGGAACAATCATCATCCACCACCTGAGTCGATTAAGGGTAGTAAGACTAGCTCTTACCACGGCTTAATGACAACATGGTGACTATATGGAACAGCTAGAATGATAATCATGATAATGTAACTTCGTGATAACAACATCATTCACACAGCAGTTAACATAAAGTAATAAGACAAGTTCTTATTTAACCTTGTTAACAACAATGAGAACACACAACGTGGTAGAGGTAAATTGGATGCATTGTAATCTGATTACGTGAGGATTACAATGGATTCCTTTTAGGCTCTATGCGTTACAAGTTGAGAACAAATAACAAGTCGTTAACTAACACTTTTAATATTTAAAAGTGATCAACAGTTAACCCCACAAGTAATAGAATAATACAAGGAGTAAATTAAGTAAATCTAATATCTTTAATACATTTAAGGGTTATCTATACATCGGTTTGATAACTAAACCCTATTATTATATTATTCTATACATGATATAACAGGTGATCAATTAATGAGATGAACATGTGATATGGAGATGGATATCGATAGTTGTATTGCAAGTAGTGTGGAGTTCTAGTAGTTATGTGGTGGGATGTTGGCTAGGGCTTGGTTCCCTTACATATGCCCTATATACAAGCATAACTACTTGGATGATATATGACTTGTGAATATAACTATTGAGAAGCCATTGGGTGAACAGGTGAATCAAACCACATACAAGTAACAAGAACTACATTGTGATTGTGCATGTGAACAAATCAAGGTTTTCATTTATCATACTTATGAACTCACCAACCTAGTGTTGCTTTGTTTAAATGCATGTTTTCTCAGGTGACGAACAGGTTTAGTCACCAGGATTACAGGGACATAGCTAGTGGACTTTTAGAAGGCCTAGCTACATTTTGTGTTGCATACTTTTGGGATGACAGAACAGTGAATCATCTTTTGTATATTTTGTACAGATACAAGATATAAACTCATTGATTCTTTTGACTAGATTGACTTAGTTAAATTATGAGAAACAATGTAATTTAACTTTGTAATTCTATTTCATGTCATGTTAGCATTTCTCATTTATTTATCATGTGCTATGTAAACAATCTGATCATTCCGATTATCACAACGATATCTCGCCCCGGGAATCTTCCGCCCGACGGGAAAGTCGATCCGTTCCCGCCGGCTCGGGGTGTGAAAGATTGGTATCAGAGCCATGGTTATAGAGAAATATAGGTCATATTACTTAAATGGTTTGGCCCAGACTATAACCTACCCTCATGTAGAGATCATATGACATAGGACTCTATTTGCATGTGTCTTCTACATCTAATCACTGCACTAACCGATTTTCTTTCGGTTATGATCAGAATGCCGCCGAGAAGACCACCACCAGCTATACTGCCACCACCACCATATGATTCAGCACCGCACTCATCTACACCTTCACCTGCTGACTCTCCTACACAACCACCTCCACCTCAGCCACCGCCTGCACATCAGCTGGATCTTGCTACCATTGCACTGGCCACACTGTTGACTAGTCAGCTGAGGGATGTGATTCCCGAGATGATGAACCGGATCAACAGCAACAATAGCAACAATGTTGCCAACTCATCTGGAGAAGGCAGCGGCAACACCCGAAACCATCAAGACTACTCCTACAAGAACTTTGTAGGTTGCAAGCCACCGAGCTTTAATGGCAGTGAGGGTGTTGTCAGATTGATCCAATGGATCGAGAAGATGGAGACAACTCTAGAGATTAGCAACTGTCCTGAGCAGTATAAGGTGAAGTATGCTGCTGGTTCATTCCACAAACGAGCGTTAACTTGGTGGAACGCTCAAGTTCATACTAGAGGCAGGGATGAGGCTCTGTCAATGCCTTGGGATGACTTCAAAGCCATACTGCGGGCAGAGTTTTGCCCAAGGAATGAACTCAAGAAGGCCGAGACTGAGTTACTCAATCTTGTTATGGTTGGTGCTGGGCATCTGGCCTACACCACAAGATTTCACGAGCTAGCATCATTGGCACCGGATATAGTGCCAACACTGGAAAAGAGAATTGAGCGGTATATCGGGGGATTACCGGCGTGTGTGCAAGGTTTTATTCTTGCTGCTCATCCAACAACCCTGGAAATGGCTGTTACTCTGTCATCAACAATGACTTATGTGATGGTTGCCTCTGGGGCGCTCAAGAAAGAGGCTGACTCAGCCAAAGCTGGAACTTCAAGGAAGCCGGATAAGAGGCCGGCTAAGACACAAAAAGTGGTCAAGAACTTCACTGTGACCACTCAGACACCGATGCTCAACCAACCACCACCATTGCAGATCAGAAGGCCCTACACTGGCACTGCACCTTTGTGCAACACATGCCAGTATCATCATTTACCAAGCATCCAGTGCAGACACTGCACTAACTGTGGGTAGTTTGGTCATCTGGCAGCCCAATGCATGAGCCCGAGGGCTCAGAACAGAAACAACAACGCAACCACTACTGCTGCTGCTGATAACAGGTCATGCTACACCTGTGGCGAACCTGGTCATTTTTCGAGGGATTGTCCCAAGAAAGCTCAACCAAGGGCTCCAGCAGCAAGAGGACGAGCCTTTCAGATTGGAGCAGCTGCGGCTCGACAGGACCCGAACGTGATCACGGGTACATTTATCTTATCTGACTTCTATGCATCCATATATTTGACACTGGTGAGGATCAGAGTTTTATCTCATCCGATTTTGCTAGCCATCTTAATTATGTTGAGGAATCATTAGACTCCCCTTATACTATTGAGATAGCTAACGACAAACAGATTACAGTTGACACAGTACTTAGGAACTGCCAACTAACACTTGGTGATCACACATTTTCCATCAATTTGATACCGATGGAGCTGGGCAGTTTCGATATCATTGTCGGAATGGATTGGCTATCTCTTAACAGAGTTGAGTTTGTCTATTCCGAAAGGCTATTACGTATTCCAGTAGAGAACGATCAGATCTTGGAAATTCATGGAGATCAAGAGAAACGCAGTGTCAAGATAATATCGTGCATGAAGGCTCGCAAGTACCTCAGGAAACAATGCATTTCATTTCTAGCTCATGTGGTAGAGAAAGACAAGAAGGCAATCACGATTCAAGACGTACCAGTGGTGAAAGACTATGCGGACGTATTTCCGGATGACTTACCGGGACTGCCACCTGAGAGATCGGTGTAGTTTCGAATTGATTTCATTCCGGGAGCGACTCCTGTTGCTAAGTCTCCTTACAGACTTGCACCATCAGAAATGCAGGAGTTGTCCAGCCAATTACAAGAGCTACTCGACAAAGGATTCATCCGACCGAGCTTTTCCCCGTGGGGAGCTCCGGTTCTTTTTGTTAAGAAGAAGGATGGATCGTTCAGAATGTGCATTGATTACAGAGAGCTCAATAAACTCACCATCAAGAATCGGTACCCGTTACCGAGGATTGATGACTTGTTTGATCTGTTACAGGGAGCTCAATACTTCTCAAAGATAGACCTGCGTTCAGGTTATCACCAGCTCCGGATTCAAGAGGAAGACATACCAAAGACGACCTTTCGTACCCGATACGGTCACTACGAATTCATGGTGATGCCCTTCGGATTGACGAATGCACTGGCTGTGTTCATGGATTTAATGAACCGGGTGTGCAAGCCGTACTTAGATCAGCTTGTTATCGTCTTTATTGATGATATATTGATTTATTCAAGGAACGAGAAGGAACACGAACAACACCTTAGAACAGTCTTGGAACTTCTGAAAGAAGAACGACTCTATGCCAAATTATCCAAGTGTGAATTTTGGTTAAGAGAAGTTCAGTTCTTGGGTCACGTGATTAACAGTAATGGTATTCATGTGGATCCTACCAAGATTGAAGCAATCAAGAACTGGGATGTGCATACAACGCTGACGGAAATCAGGTCTTTCTTGGGATTGGCAGGTTATTACAGGAGATTCATTTTGAATTTCTCTAAGATAGCTTTGCCTCTAACCAAACTCACACAGAAGAGTGAACCTTTTGTGTGTACCCAGAAACAAGAAGAGGCATTCCAGACATTAAAACAAAGGTTGGGCAATGCTCCTATCTTAACTCCCAGAAGGTGTAACATCAGTGCCGGAAACGTCACCGGAATAGTGATCTCTACAGTACATGAACAGTAAATCAAGTACAACTTTTATGCATTTCAGTGTGAATTCACATTCATATCATATACTATTATCACTTCATGAATCAAACAGTGAATTCAGAATCAGTTCAGAGGAATCAAAGTTCGGAAGTATGGTTCATCAGTCAGATAATTATCTGACATCACAGAACCATCAGGTGCTTATGTGTTAGGATTTTATTATATATAAACGTATGTGAGGCTTACTAAACAAAACAACACGGATGTCGTTACGTGAATGCTAAACCGACAGATTATTCGTATAGGTGACGATCTGTACGAATACATCTGAAAGTTTAACATTCTGAATGATAACCGATAATTAGAAAACCATATTGAAAAGTGTAGTTATCGTCATATTTGATCGGGTGACGATTCGAGCAAATACGCGCGGTGACCGCGCGATTCGATTTAAACATTAATTAAATATTTTGAAATTTTAATAAATAAAAGATATTTAGTTAATTTATTAGGAATTACAACCTAAAATAATTTGAAAATTTCTATTTTAAAACCGTAATGTTTCGTTTCGAAAAACGAAACGAAACTGACGTTTTGCGTGAAACCGAACAACCGAAACGAACCCGAACTCACCCGGAGTATAAATACCCGGAATGAGTCTTCTTCCTCATTTAACCACTTCACTTTCTCTCACTAAACTCAAAAACCCGGAACTTTCTCTCTCTAGAAAGTTCCAACTTCTCTCATCTAGATCTCACTCGTTTCTTGACGAAATCTCGCGTTTTTGATGTCTAAACGACCACCATTACTAGTAGAACCTGAAAGTACAGCAGATCTAAGCTTCCATCCATCAAAATCGAGGTAAAAATCCATGTTTTGGTTCGGTTTGGGGTTTTGAAAACCCTAATGTCGAACCCATCATTTAAACCGGTTTTACATCCTTTCAACCGATGGGATTTACTCCAAACACACTTAGGATAACATAGGAACAAGCTTTGCTACAAACACTAGTTGATTAGATCGAACACCATGGCTGCAACTGGTAGCATCGACTGGCCGAATGGCTCAACATCAGTTCGCCGAATGAGGATAAACCCCCATTCGCCGAATGACTCCCCACCATACCCACTGCCTATTCGCCGAATGGCCAAGACTCTTCATTCGCTGGAATCCATTCGATCGGGACCTCTCTCATTCGGCCGAATCATGGCCCATTCGACCAAGTTCAGTCGTCACTAGCTTCATTCGACCTAAACTCTTTCGCCATTAGCCATTCGGATTGAGTCCCATTCGGCCGAACCACTCACCCATTCGCGATAGCATCATTCGATCATGCAGCCCTCATTCGGCTTAACCATTTGACAACCCAACTCAATCGCTAGCACACTCATTCGGTCGGGGCTGCCTCATGCGGCTTAGACCCATACGGCCAAGCTCATACGACCATCCCAATGCAATTGACCATGATGATACAAGACCTATTCGAATAAGCACTCCCTTAGTTTGGTCATCTTGCATGCATGTGTGATAAATGTGTGAGTGCATGGGGTTTACATGGAAACATGCATGGGAAAGAAATCAAATAGGGTTAAAACAAATGTTATTAAAGAATAGAAAGGTTAGATCATGGGTTATTTCATGTGGGGAATTATTCTAATATACAAGGAATTAATTAAGGAAACCCTAGATTAGGGTTTTCACTAATAAGGGTTTCATGAATCATCTCATAATCTAAACGCGTGTGTTAATATCAATAGAGTTAAACACTCTTGGGAATCTATTGAGAATCAAGGACCAAGGTATAAGGTTATGGTGTCGATTTAACTATTAACACCAAATACCTAGACACTTCATAGAACGTATAACTACCTTAGGTGGTTCAATTGAACTATCTAGGATGGATTATGCAAAGACTCAATCAAAGAATCATTGGGTAATCAAAAGGTTAGTATTTGGGCCCAAGGTTAATCCAATTTGATTAGCCCAAGCCCATCATGTGCAAGATTCCATTTTCTTAAATTAATTATGTTTTTAATAAAAGAAGTTAAATAGTAAGCTTTGTTAAAACAAATTAAATGATTTTCTAAATAAAAGTCTAACTTAAAATAAATTATATTAAAAATAGTTAACAAAAGATTTATAATAGTAATGTGGGATAAAGGGGTTACTTACGGGTGATATGTTATATTAATTAGATAGAATCGTGGAAACACATTAGTAATCTAGGACACTTAGTTGCACACCGAGACCAAACTCTAGATACGACTATTATAAATACTTATCGTCTACGAATCTTCTTAAAATAACTCAGGTACTAAAGATACATAGGCAACTATCAAAGAGAGTGTATATCTTTTGTGGTTCATTGGCACGGCAACACAGGTGAGTTCATTGCCCCTTTTCTAACATTTTTGTTTTAAAACGCGGGGCTGAGAAGCATGCGTAAACTGTATTTATTTAAATTGTTTATTTAAATGCTTTTATTTATTATATGTTTTTACATATATGTTTGTTGATACTCCTAGACTCCTGTCTAGGTAGTTATTTAAGCAAATCAAATAACCAACTTAATTAAAGTACTCTTATGAGTGATACTTTAAATTTAAACTCGAAATCAACCCTTAGTCCATCAAGCTCAAATTCAAGAATCTAAATTCAAAGTGAAATCAAATGAACAAAATCAAAAGATCATATTCAAAGGAAACCTAACTCAGTGTGGGATCTGAGAACAAAGAATCACAATCAAGAATCAAGTATCATTGTGAATCATGGGAATTCTAAAGACCAAGATCAAGAGACTCAAGGAATCAGAAATCATAAATGTGTGTGAATCATGAAAATAATGAAAACATTATGATCTAATGAAATCATTAAAATTCAAGTTAAGGTGGATGTCAGTTGTATAGGGAATCAAGACCACGTGTAACACACATATAAAGTCCCTTCAGGTATAGAAGACTCTTGTTGTCAGGCTATACGGGCGATAACATGAACTATCAAAGGAAATCATTATCAATGTCATATCAAGAGAATCAAGTGATCAAGAATCAAAGGATATCCCGCGCAGTTCAGGTGTACTCCTTGTGAGTTATGCCTGACATGGGTCACGTGTGAGAGGTTACAACTTGGACAACCACCAACAACTAAGTCTAATTGATTGAGTCAAATAAGGCCCAATCCTCATGTCTTAGTTGTATTTAAATGTTTTATTTAATTATTTAATTAAATATTGAACATTTATTTCTATTACTGGCTTTTGAGAAATCATATATCTATGATGAACTCAAGAGAATCAAAGGTAAATCAAGTTTTGGGAAAACAAAATCTAAATCAGAGGTGTGTAGGGTAAAAATGCTTAATTATCATTAACAACAGTGTCATATGCATATTAGTATGTGGTGGGGTGGCGTCTGGGCGAGTTTGTTGGCTTGACCCAGGGGTATGCCCTATATATAAGCATACCGATATGGATATTACTTGTGAAGTTAATGAGGTTAGGATCTTTACCGAAGGAGGTTTTCAAATCATTTTCAAATCATTATCAAATCATTATCAAATCATTTTCAAATCATTATCAAATCATTTTCAAATCATTTTCAAATATTAAACTACATGAACTCACCAACCATATGTTGACTTGATCTTTTTGCATGACTTCTCATGTGACGAACATGTCAACTGAAGAGTTATTTCTTTTGGACTAGGTTACATATAGAGGACCTAGCTTTTTGGACCTGCATCTTTTTGGACATCATACACATTTATTTTGTAGATCTTGTGCAGATACAAGATTGACGAATTATGATGTTATAATAGATTGACATTGTTAAATTATAAACTTAACTGATGAAATTTAACTTTGTACTTCTATTTTATTCTAGCAAGTTTCTCATTTATATATATCATGTGCAATGTAAACAATCTGATCATTTCGATTATCACTCACGATATCGCGCCCCGGGAACTTTCCGCCCGACGGGGAAACCCGATCCTACCCCGCCGGCTCGGGGTGTGACAGATTGGTTTCAGAGCCATGGTTATAGAGAAATATAGGTCACTTAATTAAACGGTTTGGCCTAGACTATAACCTAGAGACCCTGCATGTAGAGAATATAGGAATTTGGAATTTACTTGCATTGTGTCTTCTACATTCGATCATTGCACTAATCAATATTTATTTGGTTATGATTAGAATGTCACCAAGAAGACAACCATCACCGCCTCTCCCTTCGCAGGAGACGGACCCAGCAGTTGAGGCACTTGTAACCCTGATCACTGAACAGTTGGTGGCGGTCCTTCCTGGAATCATCACTCGGATCAGGAACAGTGAGGAGTTTGCTAGGAACTTCCCACTACTTGCTGCAGAGAAGAAGGAACCGGAAGGAGGAGAAACAAGCAGGAAGCGAAAGCGGTGTTGTTCTAAGAAATCAAGAGAACTTGTAATCTACACTGAGGCCATTCCCCTACGCCAGATGGCCGTTGCTCCAGAGTCGGAGAGTCGTAAGTGTTATGCTGGCAAATTTCCTTTATGTGCCACGTGCGGTCTTCACCATTCTAAGGATAAACTGTGCAAACGTTGTCTGAACTGCGGGGGAAAGGGACACTGGAGTCGTGATTGTAATAATCCCCCGACTCATAACCAAAATCCTGGAAACACTACATATCCTCTTCCTCGATACAGAAAGGATTGCTATGTGTGCGGACTGTCCGAACACATTTCACGAGACTGCCCCGTGAGGATATCTTCCACCAGTCCTGCACAATCTAAGGGAAAAGCTCCTCTCTGTTCAGCTTGTCACTAGCATCATCGAGCTGAAATTGCATGTGTGCAATGTACGCGCTGTGGAAAGACGGGACACTGGATGTGGCAGTGTAGGTCACCAATGACCTTTACTCCCCGTCAATACGTTGGTGCAGATCCTAAAAGTGCCAGATGTGGTTTTCACCATGGTGAGAAGAAACCTTGTCGACACTGTCTAAATTGTGGAAGATACGGGCATTTGATCCAACAGTGCCGATTTATTTCCTCTAGGAAACAGAAACAAAAAGTGAACGTCTCTACTTCCTCTCCTAATAACAACTGCTACACATGTGGAATGCTTGGACATTTCAAAAGGGACTGCCCTAGGCGAAGACCTTCCGTAGTCCCAGCAGTCACTGAGGAACTACTTGCTTTACCAGCTCCTGGGGAACATTCGGAGTCCAATGACCCCACAGGTATGCATATTTCATGCTGTTATGTTAAATTGCTTATTGGAGTGCTAATTTTAAAAAGCATACTCCGTCGTGACTTTGGAAACAATGAATTCAAGGAAACTGTAAGAATTTAGTTGCAAATAAGATAATAAGAATAGTAACCTAAGGAAGCCTTAGGTCAAATAAACGTTAAGTAAATAAATACAAATAGGGTGATTCTTAATTACAGTCTAGTTACTGTAGTTAGGAAAACAACCTTATCTAGTAGAACATTAGAAGGCCGTAGATATTTAGATGCTAAAGCTAGTATGTAAACTATCATTTCTTCACCTAGAACCATAAAACTCAAATCATTTGATTTAGAGAACCTCGGTTCTAGGATATCAGGAAAGGATGACTTTTAGAACTGTGCTAGAATCATAGCTAAATTAGGATAAGTAGACCAAGAGAAATCAGTTAGGAATGCAAGACGAAGATATACCAAAGATAAATATTCCGAATGAAATATGGGCATTCCAAGTTATGGTAATGCTATTCGGATAGAAGAATGCACCGTGGTTTTCATGAACTTCATGAACCGAGTGTGCAAACTGTATTTAGACCAGTTTGTCATTTTCGTTAGGAATGACATACTGAATTATTCTAAAAGCAAGACGGAACACGAAGGACCTTTCAGGAAGATTTGGAGCTATTAAAGAAATAGAAATCCTGTGATAAAATCTCCAATTGAATGGTAGGCTGAGGATAGAAACGATTGTAACAACAGTTACAGTAAGCCTCATAAGTTACACGGTTTTTGGGTAGGAGTACGGTAAATATGCATCACTTCGGAGATGTGTATAGGATTACTGAAAAGATAAATTATTCCCTTTATCTTAACGGATCTGCCATATTTTATGGTAGACCTCCCCGACTTATAGAGTACCCTTTTAAAGAGGAGAATAGATTAAACAGATGGTGATGTAGGTATACGATTATATCAGATAACCTAAGGGTTCACCATGTGCAACTCAAGGGTCTCGATCTGACGGTCAAGACCTAGAGTTGTGAGAGCCACCTAAGAACACTTTAAGGGCGATAGGTAAATCAAGAAGACTTATTCTTGGAAAGGCACACGAGTAAGATAATCAGTACATCCGGGTATCGATAAAATGTACCGAGTTTTACGGAGATTTTATTGATGACCGGGAATGAAGAAAGACGTCGTCGAGTACGTCGGTCGATGCCTTAAGTGTGCGAAAGTAAGGGCGGAACACCGGGAACCGTCAGAGTTACTGGAACAGCCTGAAATTCCGCTCTGGAAGTGGGAACAACAGCTATGGACTTCATTACCAAGCTACCCCGCACTTCCAGTGGTCATGATACCATATGAGTTATCAACGACCAATTGACAAAAATCTGTCATTTCTTGTCGATGTGTGAAACTCTACGATGGATAAATCGGCGAGATTGTACATCAATGAGATAGCGGTACACCACGGAGTACCATTGTCTATTATCCCTGACAGAGATAACAGATGTACATTAAGGATTTGACAATCGTTACAGAAATCTCTAAGGACATAGTTAAATATGAGTACAGCTTACCATCCACAAACGGACGGTCAAAGCAAACGTACAACTCAGACCTGGTGGACATGTTAGGAATTTATGTGCTAAATTTCGATGGGAATTGGGATTCTCATTTGCCACTGATTTAATTCTCCTACAACAACAGTTACCACAGTAGCATCGGAGGTGCACCGTTCGAGGCTCTCTATGGTCGAGACATCGGCCACCGATCTATTGGACTGAAGTGGGAGATAACCGTGTAACTGGGCCAGAACTTATTCAGGAAACCACTGATAAGATTGCCCAGATTCAACAAAGATTGCAAGATACAAGAAGCGGACAGAAAAGCTACGCCGATAAACGACGAAAGCCGTTGGAATTCCAAGTGGGAGACCGTGTCATGTTAGAGGTTTCCCCATGGAAAGGTGTAGTACGTTTTGGAAAGAAAGGCAAGTTAGCACCATGATACGTAGGACCGTTCGAAATTATTGAACGTATTGGTCCTGTAGCGTATAGACTAAGACTACCAGAAGAACTCAGTAGTGTGCATGACGTGTTTCATGTCCCGAATGTAAAGAAATGCCTTGTTGACGAATCACTCGTCATTCCAGTCGAAGAAATTCAAGTTGATGAACAATTTCACTTTAGTGAAGAACCTTTGGAGAGTATGGATCGCAAGGTTAAACAACTGAGGCGAAGCTGTATTCAAATTGTAAAGGTTCAATGGAACTCGAAGCGCGGACCTGAGTCCACTTAGGAACACGAAGATCATGTGAAGTTTAAGTAGCCCCAACTGTTTACAGAGAAAGCTGTAACCAATAATTATTCTTAAATTTCGGGACGAAATTTCTCTAACAAGGGGAGACTGTAACATCAGTGCCGGAAACGTCACCGGAACAGTGATCTCTACAGTACATGAACAGTAAATCAAGTACAACTTTTATGCATTTCAGTGTGAATTCACATTCATATCATATACTATTATCACTTCATGAATCAAACAGTGAATTCAGAATCAGTTCAGAGGAATCAAAGTTCGGAACTATGGTTCATCAGTCAGATAATTATCTGACATCACAGAACCATCAGGTGCTTATGTGTTAGGATTTTATTATATATAAACGTATGTGAGGCTTACTGAACAAAACAACACGGATGTCGTTACGTGAATGCTAAACCGACAGATTATTCGTATAGGTGACGATCTGTACGAATACATCTGAAAGTTTAACGTTCTTAATGATAACCGATAATTAGAAAACCATATTGAAAAGTGTAGTTATCGTCGTATTTGATCGGGTGACGATTCGAGCAAATACGCACGGTGACCGCGCCATTCGATTTAAACATTAATTAAATATTTTGAAATTTTAATAAATAAAAGATATTTAGTTAATTTATTAGGAATTACAACCTAAAATAATTTGAAAATTTCAATTTTAAAACCGTAACGTTTCGTTACGAAAAACGAAACGAAACTGACGTTTTGCATGAAACCGAACAACCGAAACGAACCCGAACTCACCCGGAGTATAAATACCTGGAATGAGTCTTCTTCCTCATTTAACCACTTCACTTTCTCTCACTAAACTCAAAAACCCGGAACTTTCTCTCTCTAGAAAGTTCCAACTTCTCTCATCTAGATCTCACTCGTTTCTTGACGAAATCTCGCGTTTTTGATGTCTAAACGACCACCATTACTAGTAGAACCTGAAAGTACAGCAGATCTAAGCTTCCATCCATCAAAATCGAGGTAAAAATCCATGTTTTGGTTCGGTTTGGGGTTTTGAAAACCCTAATGTCGAACCCATCATTTAAACCGGTTTTACAACCTTTCAACCGATGGGATTTACTCCAAACACACTTAGGATAACATAGGAACAAGCTTTGCTACAAACACTAGTTGATTAGATCGAACACCATGGCTGCAACTGGTAGCATCGACTGGCCGAATGGCTCAACATCAGTTCGCCGAATGAGGATAAACCCCCATTCGCCGAATGACTCCCCACCATACCCACTGCCTATTCGCCGAATGGCCAAGACTCTTCATTCGCTGGAATCCATTCGATCGGGACCTCTCTCATTCGGCCGAATCATGGCCCATTCGACCAAGTTCAGTCGTCACTAGCTTCATTCGACCTAACCTCTTTCGCCATTAGCCATTCGGATTGAGTCCCATTCGGCCGAACCACTCACCCATTCGCGATAGCATCATTCGATCATGCAGCCCTCTTTCGGCTTAACCATTTGACAACCCAACTCAATCGCTAGCACACTCATTCGGTCGGGGCTGCCTCATGCGGCTTAGACCCATACGGCCAAGCTCATACGACCATCCCAATGCAATTGACCATGATGATACAAGACCTATTCGAATAAGCACTCCCTTAGTTTGGTCATCTTGCATGCATGTGTGATAAATGTGTGAGTGCATGGGGTTTACATGGAAACATGCATGGGAAAGAAATCAAATAGGGTTAACACAAATGTTATTAAAGAATAGAAAGGTTAGATCATGGGTTATTTCATGTGGGGAATTATTCTAATATACAAGGAATTAATTAAGGAAACCCTAGATTAGGGTTTTCACTAATAAGGGTTTCATGAATCATCTCATAATCTAAACGCGTGTGTTAATATCAATAGAGTTAAACACACTTGGGAATCTATTGAGAATCAAGGACCAAGGTATAAGGTTATGGTGTCGATTTAACTATTAACACCAAATACCTAGACACTTCATAGAACGTATAACTACCTTAGGTGGTTCAATTGAACTATCTAGGATGGATTATGCAAAGACTCAATCAAAGAATCATTGGGTAATCAAAAGGTTAGTATTTGGGCCCAAGGTTAATCCAATTTGATTAGCCCAAGCCCATCATGTGCAAGATTCCATTTTCTTAAATTAATTATGTTTTTAATAAAAGAAGTTAAATAGTAAGCTTTGTTAAAACAAATTAAATGATTTTCTAAATAAAAGTCTAACTTAAAATAAATTATATTAAAAATAGTTAACAAAAGATTTATAATAGTAATGTGGGATAAAGGGGTTACTTACGGGTGATATGTTATATTAATTAGATAGAATCGTGGAAACACATTAGTAATCTAGGACACTTAGTTGCACACCGAGACCAAACTCTAGATACGACTATTATAAATACTTATCGTCTACGAATCTTCTTAAAATAACTCAGGTACTAAAGATACATAGGCAACTATCAAAGAGAGCGTATATCGTTTGTGGTTCATTGGCACGGCAACACAGGTGAGTTCATTGCCCCTTTTCTAACATTTTTGTTTTAAAACGCGGGGCTGAGAAGCATGCGTAAACTGTTTTTATTTAAACTGTTTATTTAAATGCTTTTATTTATTATATGTTTTTACATATATATGTTTGTTGATACTCCTAGACTCCTGTCTAGGTAATTATTTAAGCACATCAAATAACCAACTTAATTAAAGTACTCTTATGAGTGATATTTTAAATTTAAACTCGAAATCAACCCTTAGTCCATCAAGCTCAAATTCAAGAATCTAAATTCAAAGTGAAATCAAATGAACAAAATCAAAAGATCATATTCAAAGGAAACCTAACTCAGTGTGGGATCTGAGAACAAAGAATCACAATCAAGAATAAAGTATCATTGTGAATCATGGGAATTCTAAAGACCAAGATCAAGAGACTCAAGGAATCAGAAATCATAAATGTGTGTGAATCATGAAAATAATGAAATCATTATGATCTAATGAAATCATTAAAATTCAAGTTAAGGTGGATGTCAGTTGTATAGGGAATCAAGACCACGTGTAACACACATATAAAGTCCCTTCAGGTATAGAAGACTCTTGTAGTCAGGCTATACGGGCGATAACATGAACTATCAAAGGAAATCATTATCAATGTCATATCAAGAGAATCAAGTGATCAAGAATCAAAGGATATCCTTAAAGTCCCTTTCAGATGCAGAAGACCATTGGGTCAGGCTGTAATGGGCAAAACATTAAAATCCCGCGCAGTTCAGGTGTACTCCTTGTGAGTTATGCCTGACATGGGTCACGTGTGAGAGGTTACAACTTGGACAACCACCAACAACTAAGTCTAATTGATTGAGTCAAATAAGGCCCAATCCTCATGTCTTAGTTGTATTTAAATGTTTTATTTAATTATTTAATTAAATATTGAACATTTATTTCTATTACTGGCTTTTGGGAAATCATATATCTATGATGAACTCAAGAGAATCAAAGGTAAATCAAGTTTTGGGAAAACAAAATCTAAATCAGAGGTGTGTAGGGTAAAAATGCTTAATTATCATTAACAACAGTGTCATATGCATATTAGTATGTGGTGGGATGGCGTCTGGGCGAGTTTGTTGGCTTGACCCAGGGGTATGCCCTATATATAAGCATACCGATATGGATATTACATGTGAAGTTAATGAGGTTAGGATCTTTACCGAAGGAGGTTTTCAAATCATTTTCAAATCATTATCAAATCATTTTCAAATCATTATCAAATCATTTCCAAATCATTTTCAAATATTAAACTACATGAACTCACCAACCATGTGTTGACTTGATCTTTTTGCATGACTTCTCAGGTGACGAACAGGTCAACTGAAGAGTTATTTCTTTTGGACTAGGTTACATATAGAGGACCTAGCTTTTTGGACCTGCATCTTTTTGGACATCATACACATTTATTTTGTAGATCTTGTGCAGATACAAGATTGACGAATTATGATGTTATAATAGATTGACATTGTTAAATTATAAACTTAACTGATGAAATTTAACTTTGTACTTCTATTTTATTCTAGCAAGTTTCTCATTTATATATATCATGTGCAATGTAAACAATCTGATCATTTCGATTATCACTCACGATATCGCGCCCCGGGAACTTTCCGCCCGACGGGGAAACCCGATCCTACCCCGCCGGCTCGGGGTGTGACAGAAGGCAATGATGACTTTGTGGTATACTGTGACCCTTCCCATCAGGGACTCGGATGTGTTTTAATGCAACGAGACAAAGTCATTGCTTATGCCTGACGACAGCTGAAGATACACGAGAAGAATTACACGACACATGACTTAGAACTGGGAGCTGTTGTCTTTGCTTTAAAGATTTGGAGACACTGCATGTATGGTACCAAATGCACTATCTTCACAGATCACAAGAGCCTACAACACATATTTGATCAGAAGGAGCTTAACATGAGACAGAGACGTTGGGTTGAGCTCCTGAACGATTACGATTGTGTGATCAAATACCATCCGGGTAAGGCAAATATTGTTGCAGATGTTTTGAGTCGGAAGGAAAGAGTCAAACCTTTACGCGTTCGAGCAATGGGAATGACCATGCAGACAAGTCTGAAAGATCAAATCATACGAGCAAAACAAGAAGCAATGGCAAGAGACAATTTGAAACAAGAGCTAGATTGTGGAGCCGAGAATCATTTTGAGACAAGACAAGATGGAGTAATCTATTATCTGGATCGTTTCTGGATCCCGGCAGTGGATGAACTTCGAACACTTATACTTGACGAGGCACACAAGACACGATATTCTGTTCATCCTGGTGCCGATAAGATGTACCAAGATCTTAGGTCGTTTTATTAGTGGCCAGGTATGAAGAAAGATGTGGCCACTTACATTGGCAAATGCATCACATGTGCCAAGGTCAAAGCTGAACACCAGAAACCTTCGGGTTTGCTGGAACAACTGGAGATACCACAATGGAAGTGGGAACAAATAGCTATGGATTTTATTACCAAGCTACCTCGCACTTCCAGGGGACACGATTCGATTTGGGTCATCATTGATATATTGACCAAGTCCGCACACTTCTTGCCGATCAGAGAAAATTACAAGATGGAGAAACTAGCAAGACTCTATGTTGATGAAATAGTAGTTCGGCACGGTGTGCCCTTGTCTATTATTTCAGACCGGGACAGTCGATTTACTTCGCGGTTCTGGCAATCGTTGCAACAATCTCTAGGGACAAGTGTAAACTTGAGCACCGCTTATCATCCACAAACGGATGGACAAAGTGAGCGAACCATTCAAACCCTAGAGGATATGTTGAGGACATGCATCCTAGACTTCGGTGGAAGTTGGGATAAACACTTACCACTCATTGAGTTCTCTTACAACAATAGCTACCACAGCAGTATTGGATGTGCTCCGTTTTAAGCACTATATGGTAGAAAATGTCGGTCTCCAATTTGTTGGACCGAAGTGGGAGACAACAGAATAACTGGGCCTGAACTTATTCAGGAGACTACTGATAAGATTGCCCATATACAACAGAGACTACAAGCAACACGTAGCCGCTAAAAGAGTTACGCAGACAAACGGCGAAAGCCTTTGGAATTCGATGTGGGTGACCGAGTAATGTTGAAAGTGTCCCCATGCAAAGGCGTAGTTCGATTTGGGGCTAAAGGCAAACTGGAACCAAGGTATGTCGGACCGTTTGAGATTACACAACGCATAGGTCCTGTGGCATACAGACTCAGACTCCCTGATGAGCTCAGCGGAGTACACGATGTGTTCCACGTATCAAACCTCAAGAGATGTCTCGCTGATGAGTCATTGATCATACCGTTGGAAGAAATACAAGTTGATGAGCAACTACATTTCATTGAAGAACCTGTAGAGATTATGGACCGTGAAGTCAAGAGACTGAAACGAAGCCGTATCCCTATTGTAAAGGTTCGATGGAACTCCAAGCGTGGACCAGAATTTACCTGGGAGCGCGAGGACAACATGAAGATAAAGTATCCCCACCTGTTCGAGAAGTAGAGCCCGATATTGATTCTAAATTTCGGGACGAAATTTGTTTAACAAGGGGAGACTGTGACATCCAGTACCAGATCGTCCGGCAAGTCCGTACGGTATGTGTACTTTCACTGTTTACTATGTGTAAATACATGTATATGAACAGTGCTTGTATTAACAGAAGTCAAAATACAAGATACAGTTGTACGTATTTATGTGAAAACTTAAATATTGTAAGTACAACACTCACGATAAACAATAGTTGTAAGTATTTAGGGGAAAACCTAAGTACAATTAATACAACGAATCAAGAAAGACAGCAGTATTCAAGTAAATAACAAGAACATGTCGGTTGCGATCTGATATCCATAGATGACAGGAATCAGATGGCCGACAAATCAGTACGAAAATAATGTGAAAACAGGATGTTTAGTTGAGTCCGTCAGTGAGGAAACACAATTCAAACATAATTGCAGTGTTATTTCAGAATAATGAACTGACAGTGTGTTTGCGTGAGTGACGATTCACACAAACATATATGTGAGTTTAACGTTCTGAAATAATGACTGGAAAGTCGAAAACAAGCATCAGAAAGCAAAACTGTAACATTTGTACATTTAGTCATGTAGTAGTGAACAGTGTTAGAACAGTGTGTATCCATGTTCAGTCAGTCAATGTGAATCATGTGTCATCTTGTGCTTGTGTGTTAGAATCTTTATCATTTAACAAGTATGTATTATTTATTTACAGTCGAGTTCACTAGGCAAGAACAGTATTGTGTTATATCGAAACAGTGGTGGGCAGCGAGAGTGAGCCCTATATATATACTGCGTTCGGTATAACAGGATAGTGTTGGTGCGTAGTGTTAAGACGAATATTATGACAATTAATTCAACAAGAATCGTAATACGTAAGCGAGACTGAGTATAGTTATGGGTGACGATCCATAATGATACGAATGTTGAACTTATAATTATGATTAAACGACTTTAAATAATTATTACGATCGAAAAACGTAAGCGATTGCGGGTATACACGTAATTGTGAATGTTTAACGATCTGGCAACACACGAAGAGTAAAAATAATTATATTAATTATTTTATATTTTTACAATTTTGAAACTCATCATTTATTTGAGTTTAACAACTCTTTTTAATAAAAACCGCGTAAAATACGCGTTACGTGTCGGAAATGCGAACCGAGCGACCGAAACGGACCCGAATATCACTCGGGCTATAAAAGCCTTGAACAAGGCTTAACCCTTCATTTATTACCTCACCAACTCACTCTCTCTCTACAATTTCGTCTACCCTCTCTCTCTAAGAAAACCGACTTCAAACGCGCATAACTCGCTTATTTCTCAACGGATTTCGGAGTTCTTGGTGTCCACGCGAAGCCCTCGACATCCTCTACACGAAAGTACAAGATTTTCGCAGATTCACCCAGCCAATTTCGAGGTAATGAAGCTTGAATAGTCACGAGATTAGGGTTTTCAGTCGTGGGTTTGTTTAAACCCGACCCTTAGCCGGATCTAGTCATCCACACTCATTTTCGAGACCCTAGAAACATTTCCTGATGCTGGTTTAGCCTAGATCAAGGTCTGGATACAAGTGTTTGACGATGGTGATGATGATGGTAACAGGTTCGGCGGCCAAACCTTCATTCTCAGCCGGCCGAACCCTAATGAGGCTTCACGAACCCTGCATGGTTCGACAACTTTCAGCCGAATCCCTAGGGGGATCTCACGAACCTGTGCCGAATCATCAAGTCTATCACGAACCTCCTAGACGAACCCATGCAGACGAGCCAATTGTTAGACAAATCCTAGTTTCTGTCGAACCTATGATGACCCAGACGAACCCAGCCGAAGTCCCCATGTAGCGAACCCTCTAGTCCACGAACCCTGTTGTTGCATGATGACGAACCCTAGACCTTCTCAGACGAACCATGGGTGATGTAGCCGAACCATTTATAGGCCACGAACCCTGGATGCCATGAACCCACTTGAGCCGAACCCTCCATGCAATCAAACAAACCAAGGTCCAAGGAACGAACCCTCGAATGCACACCAGAGGACCGAACCTTGATGCTGTCTCATGACCAGCGAACCTTGGGCAAAAAAATCAAGAAGGTTCGCTGCCCAAGTGGCAAACCGTAACCCTTCTCGGCTCAATGCAGTTCTATGTGGCCCAATTTCGATAGTAACCGGCCATTAGACTTAAGCCAAGCCCAATTGAGTCATATAGGCCCATTATGATCCTTAATTGGCCCAATAACACCTTGGAACCCTACATGGCTTACAAACACAATAATTGGCCCAACCAAATCTCCTAGGCCCAATCCAAGTTCATTCAACCCACTAATAGCTTAATCGGCTTGATATTGTCTTTGGCATGTTACAAGGATTATTTACATGTTGTTGGGCCAACATCATACCCATTTGGCCCAACACCACACTTAATTGGCCCATCGTTAACCTAAGTGGGCCATAGACTTGGTGAGGACCATCATGGTTACTTAGGCCCACGAGCCAATGTTGGATCATAAATTCGATAATTGTGAGTTGATCCATTATGGTTTAAGTTGCAACATAACCTAATCATAGGATCAATTCACAATCACAAGACTTAAAACAATTAAACATCTATTTACAACACATGGTAATCAAGGGTTATCAAATTCAAGATAAATTATCATTTTATGCATAAGATTTATGCACAAAAGATCATTTCATATTCGTTTCTTGGACCCATGATCAATCAAATGATTCAAATCATAACTTTCAAGTCTTTACAACAATCATAATCATGATCATGTAATCAAGTGTTAATCAAGTTCAAGAGAACGCAAGTCAATCAATGAATCAAAGTTATACAATTATAAATCCTATATCTTATGTATGATTACAATGTTATAGGAAACAATTAGAAGTCCTGTTTGCTACTTGCTAACTGTTTAGTTCAGAGTCTACTGCAGACAGGTGAGAACTTTAGCCCCTCTTTTACTGTTTTATAACTGTTTTGGGGTGGAACACGTGATCAAACCAATCGCTTACAATCATATTTCATTACACAAGGTGTGTGTATTCTTATAAACATTACGGGTTCATTTTACGAATCCTAGGGATTCATCAACTGTTTTAAAGGAATTATCAACTATTAAACTCTTTTCACTAAAAAGGTTTTATAAAGGATCTTTGAACTGTTTTGTAACAGATTTACTCAAATGTATTTATGAAGGATAAACACTTTTAAATAAATGATTTTATAAACTCTTTTGTTATAAACCTTGTTGTTACACAAGGTCACTATTTTATGGTATTCAAATCAAGTGGTTCACATCATAGTATTCAAATCAAGTGGTTCATTTCATGGTATTCAAATCAAGTGGTTCACATCATGGTATTCAAATCAAGTGGTTCATTTCATGGTATTCAAATCAAGTGGTTCACATCATGGTATTCAAATCAAGTGGTTCATTTCATGGTATTCAAATCAACAGATTCATTTCATGGTATTCAAAACAAAGGATTTAATTCGTGGAATTAAATCTAGGTTTTCAATTCATGTTATCAAATAAGGCATTAACACATTTGGTTAAAGTAAGGTTCAGAAACATGGTGTCTATTGTTGTAAACAAACTTGTAAAAGCATCAAGTATCATATTCATTAGCGTTAGTACTGGGTGATCACAACAAGGGAAAGCGGACACATTGGTTCTTATCCAGGATGGAGTTAGCTTTTAAATTTGTTTTAAAAGCTAACTGCAGGTCTGGTGTCATTATGGTTTTCAAAATTGCTATACATAATCTAACTCCAAACGTGGTTTTGGACTTGATATTATATGTTGGCTTTCGTGCGAACAGTGATTGGACTGTTTACACTCATTTTCTTACTTGATGTTAGTTTGGGTTGCAGCTCATCCGTGTGAATCTTATGTTGCTTTAACTTACCTATGCCTTATATCATATACTCATGTTTACAAATGATTAAACCTATTGTTCTCACCAACTACGTCTGTAGTTGACAGTTACTTTTCACGTGTTTCAGGTAATCAGGTTTAAGACATTCTTAGAGACAACTAAGGAGACCATACTAAGATAGAACAAGATGAAGAAACATGCTAGGATGGATTAGAAACACACTAAATCCTAATTGTTTACTTGTCTTGTTTGAAGTCTTATTTTGTAAACTATATTTTGGGTCTGTAGTTGTCTTTCTTTTGGTAGATAGATTGTCTGTAACTAAACAACTGTCTAAACATTATGAAATGTAGTAATCCATTGTGGTTGTTCTTATTCAATACTTGTGCATGAATCAACTGTTCATACGTCACCGCGCCGTGGATTCCGCACGCGGCGCAGGGGTGTGACAAAAACCATCGTCGTGTTCGTTCGGGTGACGATTCGAACGAATACGCGCGAAGGTGACGCGTTCTGACGAAACGAAACATGACACGAACGAGAATAATTTAAGGAAAATATAATATTTTACGTTTTACAATTTTGAAACTCATCAAAAATAATCAAAGAAAACAAAATTTCAATCTAAAAAGTTTAATTACGCAACCGTAATAAAACGCGCGGGAAAATACGCGAAACCGACACCAAATGATACCGAACACGCGGGTAAACAGGCGGGGTATAATAAAACATTTATTATCTTCATCTTTTTCATTCTAGCTAGAAATCCTCTCTCTCTCACTCTAAATCCCGGTTTTCACGTTTTCCATTAGAAATCACCATTAAAACACCCATAACTTCATCATTCCTTAATCAAATCGCGCAAATAATATATCGAAACGACCGTCTCGACGAGAGGAAGCTGAAAGTACAAGGGATCGGAGCTAGTTTGAGCTAAATCGGCCGGAATCTTGGAGAGAAGTTGCTGCTGGAAGTTGGTTTTCTTCATCTCAACAGGTATGAGCTCAAAACTGGTTTTCTCACTTTCACAGCTACAGGATGCGCACGAAACTAGTTTAAAAAACTGGAAGAACACTTTAATTTGAAGCTTAGAAGAGTCGAGGGGTGGCTGGTTTGGTCGAAGATGGGTATATCTATGAAGGGTAGCTGAGAACATAATATGGGGTCGTGGGTTAAAGGTGGTGGTGCCGGTGATGGGCTGCACTGCTTTAGCCGGTGGTAACCACCTTCGACCAAAGAAAAATGGATGTGTTTCAGCATAGATGCTAGTCCTCTTGCCTACTCCTAGTGGGCCAAACCTGCAATCAAACATGGATGACAATGAAATTGTCGGCAGCCTCCTTGTAAATCCATGTTGTTGGTTTTCAACTTGGGTGGTTGAGATTAATCCCACCACCTGCTGATATTAACTTTTCAGCCTCCACCAAACATCTTGAGGGTATAATCCAGATCAATAGGGGAATAAAATAAACATGTGGTTAGCATCCTGAACCAATGGATTTAAACAAGGAAATCGGGGGGGTGGGAGTGTGGGACCATGGACCCTAACTGTTGAACTCCACGATTTATTTGAAAAGGGTTGATATTAATCTATGGGTTCACTTAAGTAAATTAAAATCCAACATAAGTAATAAAGGTTAGTGGGGTTTCATGGAGACAAATTAGATAACGTGGTGTTGATGATGGGTTAACCGGATGTGTTAACTCTTTTCTCATATCATCGGTATTAATTTGAATGGAATATGGATTATCCATATTAACTCCCAGAATATATAACTGAAACTTGGGTTATATGAAGGTGACATAATGTCTGTTAAATACTCTAAATAATATTGTAAACTAAGTACCATTTTACAAGTTAAACATAAGTTCATTAATAAAAACATTTGTCAAGAATGTAATTAACATGCCATATAACTGAGTTTTCAAAACATATTACCTTTTGTTATAATAAAATGATAGTAATCATTTTAAGTTAACAAGATGATATTCTAAGTTTTAACCTAAAGACCTAGGTGTTATACTTAGAAAATACTATAGTTTCAAAATAATACAACGTGTTAAAGTTATAATTCAAGTTTAAAACATAAGAACAAGGATACTAAAATACATTAGTATTTAACCTGAAATTGGTTAAGTGTTAGTGTATCACATCATAAGGAGGCTAGGGTTAACCAAACAATAAAAGTTTATAGGTGTTAACCACTTTAGGGTTAACCCTCGAATACATAATTTATACTTTTAAGTTACACACAATTGAAATCAAACACATGATTGTGAATACAACCTCGAGAACAACAACGAGCGCGTGCATTTTGTGATTACTTAGTCAACTACTACTACTACCAGGTGAGTTCATATGCCCCTTTTCTTTAATCTTAACTGATTTTAAACTCTCGGGGCTGAGAAACATGCTTACTTTTATTTACTTAAAAGTTTTAATGTTTAACATATTGCTTATACTATGATTAGATAATATTGCTTGCTTTATTATCTATGATCATTGTATGCATGCTTGTATGATCTTGATATGACAGGGATAACTCAGATGAATATGATAATATAACTTCATAACTCATCAACACAATAGAATAATATAGTTGTAAGATTTTATCTCATAAAACTTAGTAATTCTTACACGAATAAACATTGGGATAATCACAGGATAACATAAAGGCAACAACCACAAAACACAAGAATGTTAGGAAGATAAATATATCTTCATAATAACATTCAACACAAGAGTTAAGTAAGTGTCGTAAGACAAGATCATATAACACTTAGTTTTACAACATGATACATATTACAAAGTAACATAGAGAACTAATACCCACCACCTGAGTCGATTAAGGGTAGTAAGACTAGTTCTTACTACGGCTTAATGGCAACATGGTGACTATATGGAACAATTATCATCCACCACCTGAGTCGATTAAGGGTAGTAAGACTAGTTCTTACTACGGCTTAATGGCAACATGGTGACTATATGGAACAATTATCATCCACCACCTGAGTCGATTAAGGGTAGTAAGACTAGTTCTTACTACAGCTTAATGGCAACATGGTGACTATATGGAACAATTATCATCCACCACCTGAGTTGATTAAGGGTAGTAAGACTAGTTCTTACTACGGTTTAATGGCAACATGGTGACTATATGGAACAATTATCATTCACCACTTGAGTCGATTAAGGGTAGTAAGACTAGTTCTTACTACGGCTTAATGGCAACATGGTGACTATATGGAACAATCATATCCACCACCTGTGAGCCGCCATGCTCACCGAACTTGCTCTCTAGACGAACCTTTGACTCTTAGGCGAACCTATACCCTGCCGAACCTATGAACTGCATCACTAGCCGAACCATTGGTTGAGCACCGAACCCTTATGAGGGAACGAACCTTTAGCGAGGAGTTCGAGGTTCGCTGGATTAGTGGCCGGAATCCATCTTTTATTTCTCTCGGCCAAGACATTTAGCAGCCCAATACCATTCATCGGCCCAGCATAGGCACTCCGGCCCAAACCCCTCTATTCAGCCCAACCGGCACCCACCTGGCCCAACAGTGGTCCACATCACCTCATTTGGCCCACACTCTTTCACGGCCCAAAAGATTATCCAGACATGGTGATTTAACCCATTAATCTCTTTCGGCCCAATTAGTTCGGCCCAACATCAACCATTCGGCCCACATTGGCTAGTTTGACCCAAGCAAACCTAAACGACCTACACTTTTTTTCGGCCCAAAACTTATATAGAATTGGACCACAATAGTGACTTGATCCACATATCCGGCCCACTTTGCTTAATTGGGCCCACACACATATCATTTGGCCCATTTAACTCAAAAACTTGTAAATAACATGGGAAGACAACTAGATTTCTATAATATGCATGGAATTATGACTATTATTACAAAGTTGGTAATGAGTGGTTATACAAACATTTTATCAATACAAGTAATAAGTATGTTGTGGTACGGTTTGAACTTTCAAGAATGAGTTGAATACGGGGTAAAACATGGAAAACTAAGTCTTTAATTGTGGAACATAACAACATATCAACTTTAACCTAATTAGGTTAAGTAGACCAAAAACCTAAGACACATACCCAGGGCCGAATGAAGAACGCGACTCAAAGTGTTAGCCAACTATAGGGCTAACACCTACACGCACACAATTCACCTAGAACTTATACTTACATGTTACAAACAACATGAAATCAATACAGGATCGTGAATACACCATCAAGTACAAACACGAGCACGTGCATTCTTATTTAGGCTAAGTCAACCACAACTACTACAAGGTGAGTTCATATGCCCCTTTTCTAATCTTAACTGATTTCAAAGCTCAGGACTGAGAAACATGCTTAAAGCTTTTATTTAATTAAAAGTTTTGATATAACATACTGATTTACAATGATTTAGATAATACTGTTTATCCTTATTATCGTTTATCATTGCATGCTTGCTTGTCTGATCATTATCATATCTGAGATAGCTAGGATGATACATGCAAATATTGTCTTATGACTTATCAACACAATAGAATGATACTAGTTGTAAGATTATATCTTATAACGTCTTATTTTTCCTACATGAATGAACCACGAGATAATCAAGTGGTAACATGCTGATAACAATTACAAACAACAAGAATGATATTCGTGACAACATAACTTCATGATAACAAGATCATTCACACATTTCTAACATCGTGTAATAAGACAAGTTCTTACAACACTATGTTAAATTCAATAAGATCACACAACGTAGAAATAACAGTTGAGACCATTACTTGTGATATCGAGGAGGATATCATGATAACATACTTTTGGGATGTCATTCCCTACACATGCAACCACTAGTACTAAGAAAAGATCTTATCATACATGGTTGAAACCCGAGAACTCATAACATAGGGATCACTATTAACTACTAATCAGCTGGTTGTAATAAATCACACCTTTGGAATAGGGTTCTGGGGATCTTATAGTAGTAAGCCTGGGATACTGGGTTAACTTATTTAAACAATCATAATGCTTACATCATTCATAATAAACATCATGCATAAAGAGTTATAACTTCATCTTCATTGAAATGAAGTTGACTCGACCTATAAGAAACATACCGAGCATGGCATACGATAACATTTTCATGGTTAACACACCAAGGGTTTCTGGGAGCCTATTCATTCAAATAGATATCGAGGAGGATATCTTACACACCGGGTTGGTCAGAAATGACAACTACTGGGACAACTATGTCTCAATCTAGGTATCATGGGGAGGATACCTTACACTCCAAACCATTCAGAGGACACACACATCTTATGTATCACTCAAATAGAAATCGTAGGGGGGATATCTTACAAACCGGACTGGGCAGTACTGACAGTCACAGAGGACATGATGAGTGACAAATCAAACATTCCTAAACAAGACTTGTGTGTAACATTGTGAACATGAATGACAATAAATCAATGGTTTTCAATTGTCAAACGTATGAACTCACCAACCTAGTGTTGACTTTGTTTAAATGCATGTTTTCTCAGGTGAAGAACATGTTTAGTTACCAGATGTCAAGAACATAGCTAGTGGACTTTTTGAAGACCTAGCTACATTTTGTGTGATCATATTTCTGGATGGCATAACAGTGAATCATCTTTTGTATATCTTGTACAGTTACAAGATAGAAACCACAATGATTCTTTTGATAAAATTACTTAGTTAAATTATGAACATGACTATGTAATTTAACTTTGTAATTCTGTATGGATGTCATTTTAGCATTTCTCCTTTATATCTCATGTGCTATGTAGACAATCTGATCATTTCGATTATCACCACGATATCACGCCCCGGGAATCTTCCGCCCTGCAGGAAAGTCGATCCAGCACGCCGGCTCGGGGTGTGACAGTTAGCCCTTAGGTTGGCTAACACTTGAAATTCTTTGTTATCACTTGGTCTTAATTCACTTGGGATGGAACATGCTAACACTTTACCGATTAGGTTAAGCTTAGCATATCATGGTATTCTTTTGTTTAGAGGTTTGGTCTCCATTACCTTTATCAACCTTTATTCCAAGTTTGAGAAAAACCATATTATTATCTAAGTACAAGACTTAGGTTTACATATTAAAACTTTGCATGTTGCCCTTGTAGTAACTTTAGAAGGTGTAGAGCCCGCCAAACGATGAAGACTGACAAAGTCAATCCGGAAGAGTCAAAGTTTTTTGGATAATTTCGTGTACGGCTTTTCGAGTACACGAAGTTATCGTGTACTCGAACCTTTGTATCTAGATTTCGTGTACACCTAGGCCTAGTATAAATAGACGTATTTTGTACAGGTTTAGGTTGGAATCCCGAGGCATACGCTCTCTAGACGTATTGAGGCGCTTGTACTCGAAGTTTTGCAATATTTATAAAGTTTGCATTTTTCTACTTGCTTTCGTGTTTCTAACTTGGATTCCGCACTTGTTAGAGATCATTGATGATGTTTACAGAGATAAAGTTTGGATCTTGATCAGTTTGAGGACCTACAAGTGGTATCAGAGCTTGAGTGCTCTTTTCATCATCAAGGTAACAACTTTCTGAAGCAAGTTTTATACTTTATCATTCTTCTCTACTTCATCTAGCTACTGTGTAAATTTGGGACTCCAAATCTTAAGAAATATTTTTATAAAATTTTTCTTAAGTATTTTCGAGTTCAGAATTTTCGAGTTCAGCTATTTCGAGTACAGCTAGAGTGTTCGAAGTATAAATACTTTTCGAGTACAAGAGGAGTTCGTGTACATACTTTTCGAGTACAGATTCGAATACAGTGTCAGATTCGAATACACACAGGATTTCGAGTACAAGAATATTTTCGAGTACAGGGATATTTTCGATTACAAGGATTTTCGAGTACAGATTTGTCTGTTTAACTTTGAGCAGTATCTACAGGGAGCTACAGGGAATTCGTGTACTGGACTTAGAAAATTTTCTGATTCATCATGACTTCAAAGAATCTGACAAATTTGTCCAACTTACTCAATCTGGACAATGAGATCGGCACCGGAACAAAGCCACCAAGGCTCGTGTCAGGAGATAACTTCCAAGATTGGAAGTTCAGATTTCAGTCATTCATCAAGTATACCGATCCAAAGCTTTGGAGATCGATTGAGGAGGGTCCCTATGTACCCTCATACCAGAGTGAGATCAATGGTCCTCTTGTTCCCAAGGATCCGGAATTGTACACCGACAATGACATACTCATGATGGAAAAGGATGAAAAGGCATATGCTTCGATTACAATGGCCTTATCGACTGATGTTGCTCATGGATTTAAGGAGCACAAGACTGCTAAGGAACTCTGGAATGCCTTGGTTGAAAGATTTGAAGGAAATGAGGACATGCGAGAAAGTCGGAAGGATATGCTCAGGCAGAGATTTAACATGTTTAATCACATCAAGGGAGAGTCTCTTGAAGCACAACTTAACAGATTTACACATCTGATGACTGAGATGACTAGTTCTGGAATTGAGATGACAAAGGGAGAAGTAAACAAGAAGCTGCTAAACTCATTACCTTATACTTGGAATTCAAATTGTACAACAATCAAAAGGACCAAAGATATGTACAAGACTTCCTTGAGTGAGCTGATCTCAATCATCAACTCCTATGATATGGATGATAAGCAGAGAGCACTGAATCATGCCAGCTCAATGGGCATTGCTCCTGTCTCTGAAAACTCTGCCCTTCTGTCAGCAATCAATCATCAATCATCAGGAATGCAGCACTATCAGCCCTCTTCATCACATGTAATTCCTTTTGAGACAGCATTCTTATCATCTGGACAAACCGGATCAGTACCTAAAGTCAATCTAGAAAGTGAAGAGAATCTGCTGTTGTTTAAAGGATTCATGAACAGCTACAATGCTTTCATAGCAGGAGAATTGGCACCATCCAATCTCACTCAAGACAACCTAGAGCAAATCAATCCAGCCGATGTTGAAGAAATGGATATCTCGTGGCAGATGGCAATGGCAGTTTTCAGAGCTAAGAAGTTCATCAAGCGTTATGGAAGAAACAGCTTTGGAAACAATCCAGGAAAGAAGCTCGGTTTTGATAAGTCAAAGCTGCGATGTTACAATTGTGACCAACCGGGTCACTTTGCCAGAGAATGTAAGCAGCCAAAGGTGGATAAAGAAGGAGAGAAGAAACCTGAAGAGAAATCCGGGACGGCAGCTGCAGGAGGAAGCTCTAGCACATCTAAAGCGTTGGTGACTCAGGAGACTGACTCCTATGACTGGAGTGATCAGGTGCAGGAATTAGAGCTGACTTTAAGTCATGCATTCATGGCCGAGGTGGACGACAAACAAAAGGAGGTAACTGAAAATCTTTGCTCTACCTCATGCATTGATAAAGTATTTAAATACAGATCACATAATGAATCATTAATCAAAGAAGTAACTAAACTTAAATACTTTAACTCAGAATTTCTTAAAAATGAGGGTATTTTCAAAAGAAAACTTGAGGCCGAGGGTCGGGATGTGGCAAGGCTAAAGGAACTTTTAAGTGACAAAGAGTCCAACTATCGAGATGCTCGACGCAAAATCGATGAACTCACTTTAGAGTTGGACCAAGTTAAAACTCAGCTTTCTAAAACTTCAGTAAAATGCGAAAAGTTTGATTACTCAAGCAAAGTTTTAGAAAACATGGTAAACATACAATACCGGGTAAAGAAGGGTAAGGGTGTTGGTTATACTGAGTGTGAACCACCTTTTAATCATAACTACTCAAGCATGCCAAGGATCAACACATCTGTTGATGACTTGCAATCAGACTCTGATTGTACTTATGATTTTCCCACAAATCCTGTTGTTCTTGCAGTTGACCCTATTATGACTAATGATTCTGAGGTTTGTGCAGAAAAACTAAGTGTTTCAGGTTCAGAGGAGAAGGAGGTAGAAAGAAGTGCTAGGAGGAGCACAGATTGTTCAACATCTACAAGACAATCATCTTTTGTTCCAAAAACTGATTTTGTTGGAAAATTTGATGAAATTAATATTAAGCCTAATGATATGTTAAAAAGTTTTCAGAAAACATTTGCTATAAATCTTGTCTCACAATCAACTTCCTCTCCTTTGACCAAGCAGGCAGTCAAGGCTCATTCCACAGTTACTAAAGAGAGGGTTCCACAGTTGAATCCCAACTGTGAACCTTATGTTCCAACTGGGTCCTTGGAACAAATCTTCTCAAACTTATCCTCTGGTCAGAGTAAATGTGATGTTAAGCCCTTTGATCCAATTGAATTTCACCAAAAAGTCTGCTGCTATGCATGTGGGAAACCAGGCCACATTGCTAGACACTGTCTGCACCGACCTACTGAATTCTTCTATGGGAAGAATCAGAAGGTCATACCTAAGGCTAAACTAGTTAACAAACATGTGAGGACTGTACCATCCTCCAAGCCTAAGGCAACCTCTCAAAAGGGGACTCAGACTCAGACTCCTTCCACTGCAAAAAGACATAAGAAATCAAACAAAACACAATATGGTTTTCGTAAGCAAAATCAAAGAATTTTCAAAACTAAGACAAAACCAGTTGACCAGGGCAGTGGAAGCATGACAAAACATATTAAGCTCAATTCAGAAAGACCCAAACCCAAACCCAAGGATAGAGTTTCTTCTATTACCAAAACACCTAAATCTGTTATGATTTGGGTACCTGTTTCTCATTAATTGAATGTATACTATGCAGGGAAAGCCAAGCAAGCTTAAACATGTTTGGTATGTAGATAGTGGCTGTTCCCGGCATATGACTGGGGATTTCTCTCAGTTGCATGAAGTTACACCATTCAATGGAGGTTATGTATCATTTGCTGGAGACAAGGGAGGAAGGATAAGCATGAAGGGCACGGTCACTAATGGAACTCTTAGTTTTGAAGATGTGTACTATGTTGAAGAGCTCAATCACAGTCTTCTGAGTGTTTCTCAAATCTGTGATAAGAGTTTTTCCACACACTTCACAAACAAAGAATGTCTTATTCTGAAGCCTGGCTTTGTAGTGCCTGAGAAGTGGATTCTGATGAGAACTCCAAGGATAAACAATGCATATATTATTAATATGAACTCAGATTCATTTACAGAGAACACGTGTTTGTTCTCAAAGGCATCAGAGCATGATTGTCTGTTATGGCATCGGCGACTGGGTCATGTAAACCTAAAGAATCTGAACAGACTCGCCAAGGGAGATCACGTCATTGGTCTACCTTCTAAAGATTTCTCCACTATTGAGAAATGTATCGCTTGTGCTAAAGGGAAACAACACAAGAGACCTCACAAGCCAAAATTGTTCAATTCCATCTCTTCAGTTCTTCAACTTCTTCATATGGATCTTTTCGGACCGATTAACGTAATGAGTATCGGGAAAAAGTCATATTGTCTCGTTGTGACAGATGATTATTCTAGATTCACTTGGGTGTTCTTTCTAGCCAAGAAAGATGAAGCTCCAGAGATTTTGAAGAAGTTCATTACCTTGATTGAAAATCAGAAGAATCTAAAGGTCAAGGTGATTAGAACTGATAATGGAACTGAATTTAGAAATCAGACTCTTATAGATTTCTGTGATGAAAAAGGGATAGCTAGGCAATACAGTGCAGCTAGAACGCCTCAGCAAAATGGAGTTGCTGAAAGGAGAAACAGAACGCTTATAGAAGCTGCACGAACGATGTTGTCAGAATCAAAGCTACCAATCTTTTTCTGGGCTGAAGCAGTTAACACTGCGTGCTATGTTCAAAATAGAGCACTTCTGAACAAGCGTCATCAAAAGACTCCCTACGAGATTCTATTCAATCAGAAGCCCAAAGTTGGACACTTCAAGTCATTCGGATGTCCTTGCACTCTTCTTCATACAGAGCCTAATCATAAGTTTGATGATAAGGCAGATGAGTGTTACTTCGTGGGTTACTCGTCTGAAAGGGCAGCATACAGAGTTTATAACAAGAAAACTCGGATGATTGTGGAATCATACTACATAGATTGGCAAGAAATGAACTCTACTGATGCTGGTTCTGGTCCAAACTGGCTGTTTGAGTATGACTCCACTTTTAAGCCCTTCAGCACTCCATCTGAGAATGCAGGAGCATCTGAGCAAGCGGATGATTTCTACAAAGGTGATGATGTGGACTATAGAGTTGACTATGTTCCATATGATCCTAATCATTTGACAGTTGATCCTCCTGGCATGTACAATCGTGACCCTCCAGCTCAGCCGACCCCTGTACAAGAAGTTCTCCCATCAGAACCTGACACTTCTCAATCTGTTCAACCACTTCCAGAAGCGGATCAAGTCTCATCTTCCTCTCACCAGACCTTTGATAATCCATTGTTCTCAGATAACATTCCTGAGGAACATTGTGTGGATCAAGTAACTGCGTCAAGTGAAAATGCTCATACCGACAACATTTCTTCCTCAAATATAGATCAAGTGAATAATCTCAGCAACTTGCTAGACAATCTAGCTGTGGAAGAAGTGCCAACACTCAGTATAAACAAGAATCATCCAGTTGAAAATATTATTGGACCTCTCTCGGAAGGTGTTCTCACTCGAAGCAGAACCCTTACAGCTCAGAACCTCTTGCCTGAAGAGACGACTACCAGAAGTCAATCAGGTCCAATTAATTCATGTTTATACTCTTGTTTTATCTCGCAGGTTGAGCCCAAGAATGTTAAAATGGCTCTCAAAGAGTCCAGCTGGGTTGAAGCAATGCAGGAAGAACTGATGCAGTTTCAGAAACTTAAAGTATGGAATCTGGTTCCCCTGCCCAAAGGAAAACTGCCTATAGGAACCAGATGGGTTTTCAGAAACAAAAGAGATGACTCTGGAGTCATTATCCGAAACAAAGCAAGGTTGGTGGTTCAAGGCTTTTATCAACAAGAAGGGATAGATTATGAGGAAGTCTTTGCGCCAGTAGCACGACTTGAAGCTATTCGAATCTTCTTGGCTTACGCCTCCTATATGAACTTTACGGTATATCAGATGGATGTGAAAACAGCTTTCTTATACGGAAAGGTAAAGGAGGAAATATATGTGTGCCAACCCCCTGGTTTTGAAGATTCTCAGTATCCAGAGCATGTCTACAAGTTAGACAAAGCTCTTTACGGCCTTCATCAAGCACCGCGAGCATGGTATGCTACGCTTACTGATCACCTACTCGCAAATGGATATACTCGTGGAGCTATTGATCAGACCTTGTTCGTCCGCAAAGATAAGAATGATTTAATTCTCGTTCAAATCTATGTGGATGACATCATATTTGGCTCCACCAGCTCAGCGTTGTGCAAGGAATTTGAAGGGATAATGAAGAAGAAATTTGAGATGAGCGCGATGGGAGAAATGACCTTCTTTCTGGGTCTGCAGGTAAAGCAAGATTGTAAGGGTGTGCTGATTCACCAAGGAAAATACGTCACAGACATTTTGAACAAGTTCAAAATGATGGAGTCAAAGCCGGCAACCACTCCCATGGCTGCACGTCCTATCCTGACTTCGGATTTGGAAGGTGAAGATGTTGATCAGCATCTCTATCGCTCGATGATTGGTTCTCTGATGTATCTGACTGCTAGTCGTCCAGACATTATGTTTTCAGTATGTCAGTGTGCCAGATATCAGGCAAATCCAAAGGCATCTCACCTCATAGCTGTCAAGAGAATCTTTCGGTACCTAGTCGGGAAACCTAAGCTCGGACTTTGGTATCCAAAGAACTCTGAGTTTCAATTATTTGCATACTCAGACAGTGACTTTGGTGGATGTAACCTGGATAGGAAGTCAACCACGGGTGGGTGTCAGTACCTGGGAGATCGTCTTGTTTCATGGCAATGCAAGAAGCAGACCACCGTATCCACATCCACCGCAGAAGCTGAATATGTTGCTGCTTCCAGTTGCTGCTCTCAGGTTATCTGGATGCAACAACAACTCCTCGATTACGGTTTGAACTTTCTTGACTCTCCTATTTATTGTGACAATGAAGCAGCCCTACAGATCGTCAAGAATCCCGTACAACATTCCAAAACTAAACATATTGACATCCGGATTCACTTCATCCGTGACTGTTTCGAACGAAAGCTGATTCATCTTGAAAAGGTCCCCACTGATGACAATCTAGCGGACCTTTTCACAAAACCGTTCGATACAGCACAATTCCATCACCTGCTTGCCTCTCTCAAATTAATAAGCTTTAATTAAAAGCATTTTTGTAAATACATTAAAATTTGTGTCCTCCCATAGTCACAAATTTAGGGGGAGAAAATTTACAAAAAAAACAACAAAAAGATTTTTCATTCTTTGAGTCAGAAAATTTACAAAAACAACAAAAAGATTTTCGGTCTTTGAGTCAGTCTAAGATAATCTATAAGTTTAGGGGGAGTTAAGTTTTGAAATCTTAAGAAAAGGAGATGTTGTCTCTAACTATTCATAGAAAATTACAAAAACATTTTTTTTAAATTTTTTTTTAATTTTAACTTTACAAAAACTTAAGAAAATACAAAAAGATTTTATTTGGACAAGCAAAGTGAATCGATCAATTTGGGAAGTGAAATAATCTCTAAGGATCAGAATTTCACTATCTTATTATGATCTCAAAAGAAATCACAACCTTGAATATCTATTCTATGCTAAGAAGTTGAAATGAGTTTTTCAAAACTTAAATAATCAGACTTGATCAAACTTAAAATACATATAAAAAAATAAATAAGTGTGAAATTGTGATCATTAGATAACTAGAAACGTGTGACAACTATTTGACTTCTTGTTTAAATCCTTGAATCAAAACAAGATTGTGTTTCCATAAACTTGAAATTGTGTTTGAAAAACTCGGGTATTTTCCATGTTTTGTGCAAACAAAGAGCGGGAAATACCTACTGAAGCATTCTATGTTTTGCGTAAGCAAAGAACTGGATGTGTGACGTTAAGGCCAACGTGTCTGCAGATCAGAAAATAAAAGATGCCAATGAGCACAAGATGATAGAACCCCTTCTTGTTCTTGATTCTAAACCTACTAGATCTGTTCTTTTCTTTTCTCATCTTAAAACTCTGTCAAAATAATTTGAAGTTCGTTGAAACACAATCAAAGTTTGAAACAAAGGATTTAACAAGACTGATAGGTTGCATATTAATCTAGTCTTACAATCTAATTGATCACAAAATTCCCAAAAAGATATTTTCAGAAAAACTTGATCATATAACTGACCTTTAAGAGATGGAATAACGAGTGGAAATAATTGGTAGGGAATAGCTATTTAAAGGTTGTGCTTCTTTAAGAAATTATCTAATATAGTTAAAATTTTGATAACAGATTTGATCCCACAAATTTGAACCGATTAAACTTTAAAACTTGTTCAAAGTTTATTTTATTTTATTTTATTTTATTTTATTTTATTTTATTTTACTTTATTTTATAAAAGTTAGAATTTTAAAATCGAAATAAAATAAAATAAGTGTGTACTCGAAAATTATGTACACGAAATCGCGTATTCGAAATGACCCTATAAATAGTCCAACCATATTAAATTTCGAGTACCATATTTTCGTGTACACATTTTCTTCATTTCGAGTACAGACTTGGTGCTCTGAGGCGATCTCGATTTCTAGACCCGATCTCAAAATTCTACTCCGGCTATCCTATAGACCATCATTAGGCGACCTTAGGTATAGAGTTTTATCAAATTTTGACCGTGGATTCGAAAGTTATGGTCAAAAATGATTTTCGAATATGCAAATTTCGTGTACAGGAGGTTTTTGGTCAAATTGACCAAGAAATACTTAAAATTGAAAGGCAATTTGTAAATATGTTGGTCGCCTTTCAATTCCGAGTATATTGAATCGGTTTAGAAGTTCTAAGGAGCCAAAATGATAAACTTCTCTAAGGATTTTTGGGTCTCAATTTCGTGTACACGAATATTTCGTGTACAACAAATATTTCGTGTACAAATCACATTTCGTGTACAAGTTCCATTTCGTGTACATAATGAACTTCATGTACAGAATGAACTTCGTGTACTCAACTCAGTTCGTGTACACAACTTACTTCGTGTACTAGATCTGTTTCGTGTACACTTGTTGTTCCGAGGAGAAGTGATCAACACTTAGAAAATTTTTTCAATTTTTCGTGTATGGCTTCTATTTCGTATACTTGACTTGTTGAACTAACTTGATCATTTTCTATTTCAGATGGCTGACTTAAGGTTTGTGCATGATCACAACATGATAGCATTTCTTGGGGAACCTCCAGCCAAACACTCAGAGTTCAAGAGCATGATTGAAGGCCTGATACTGTCTCCCGTCAACTACGCTATCATGGAGTACCCTCAAATCGTTACCTCATTTATTCGAGACTTCTGGAGCTCAGTAGAGGAGAGTATTGATGCGGATGGAAACATCAGTATAGTCGGAAAGATCCAGGGTCACCCCATCACTATTTCAGAGCAAATTATTAGAGATTGCCTGCAGTTCGGAGACAAAGAATCTGATCCTGTTGAGCTAGATCAAGAGCTGGTAAACAAAACTGTTTATCAGATGGGACATGAAGGCGCTTACCCACCCACCGAGAAGAAACTACTGCATCCGTATTGGAGATATCTAGCACACGTGGTGACACAGTGTCTTTCTGGACGAAAAGGGGGATATGATGTACTCAACCAGACACTTAGCTCTTGTATGGTGGCCCTAGCACTTGGAGAAGATTTCAACTTCTCAAGGATGATTTTTCAGGATATGCACGCGAACATCAAAGGCAAGAGGAAAGAGAGATTCCTGGCCTTTCCAAGATTCATTCAGATTATTCTGGATAAAAGATATCCGAACCTGCAACGCACATTTGGTTCACTGGAAGTTAAGAGGATGCGAGACGATATCTTCGGCTACATGAAGATGAACAAACGCGGAAAGAAACAGTACATTGGTCAAAGGCCCCTAATCAAGTTTGGAAGATTCGTGGGAGAAGGCGTAGATGAAGACATGCCTGGAACCCCAGTGGCAATAGTTGCCGAGGAGCATGATACTCATGCTACAGGCTCAAGTGTTAAAGCTAGTAAAGCTGCTGCTGCTAATGATTCTTCATCTTCTTCAAGCGAAGATTTTGTTCCTGAAAAGCCACCAACCAGACAGGAACGAGAAGAAGCTCAAGATACGGATTACACTCCAACTCCTGAGTCTTCGCCAAAGAAGAAGAGGCAAAAGACAATGGCTAAGAGAACCAGAGATCCTCGACTTCAAAAGATGTTCTCAAGTTTATCTTTCTCTTCTGCTGCTGCTGTCATGACACAGGCACCCGTTAAACCCACTCCCGTCACCAAACCACCATCACCACCTCATGTCACATTACCACCATCACCACCTCATGTCACATTACCACCATCACCACCTCACGTCACTAAACCACCATCACCACCTCATGTCACATTACCACCATCACCACCTCACGTCACTAAACCACCATCACCACCTCATGTCACATTACCACCATCACCACCTCATGTCACAAAACCACCTTCACCACCGCTTGTCACTCAACCACCTCCACCGCCTAAACCTTCTCAACAACCTAAACCTGCATCCAAACCTTCGAAAACCAAACTCATCATCCGAGTTCCCTCCACACGTCCATCAGTCACCATTACGCCTAAAGCCAAAACCAATACCAAATCACCTTCACCCCATTCCGGAAGCAGCAAAGGAAAATCTCCTTTGCGTTCCGATTCACCCTACGAGCCTGTGCAGGTGCCTGTGGATCTCATTGGACTTCAGGAGCGAGTCTATCAGTTAGAGAAAGATGCGGAGATAAAAGACAAAATGATCATGAACCTGCGTGAAGGGAAGATCAAAATATGTTCTCATCTGAACAAGTGCAGAGGAAAGGTTCAGAATTCTTTTATTAGAGAACCACAAGATGCAGAGGGATATCAAACGACTCAAAGGAGAAGAAGTCTCCGAGTCTGAAGATGAAGTCATGGATGTCAGTGATGACAGTGGCGACAGTGATGATGATGATAATGATGGAAATGATGAACAAGATCAAAAGAAAGATAAAGATGAAAAGAAGGACAAGGATGATAAAGACGACCAAGGCGACAAAGATGATAAAGATGGAGATGACAAAGATAAAGACCAAGGTCCTCCTGATGACAAAGATCAAGGTGGAGACTCTGGGAATCCATCATCTTCCGAAAAGCCTTCTGGTCTGTATGATGATCTATTTGGAGACATTCCAGATGACATCCTTTTCGGTGATTGTGTACAGCCAGACGAGACTACTGGAGCCGGACTTGACAGTATATTTGATGATCTTCCGGATGATTTTGATTTTGGGTCACCAAGCCATCTGAAGAATGATCAAGCCAAGTCTTCTGCAGGGGCATCTGTAGAAGAAGAACCAGAAAATATAATTCTTGGCAATGTGTCATCAGATCCTTATATCGATTATCTGTATGCCCACAAATACATTGATGCATTGGGAAATGAGATCACTTCTCTGAATGAAGTGATAGATAGCTGGTTTGATCGAAAGAAGGACTGGACGCCTGCTCCTCCAGTAGATAAAGCAGCTTGGTTCAAAGAGATGGGCGACCAGCATCCAGAGCATACCTTCATTTCCGATGACAGAAACCTATTTGCAGTTCGCAATGATAGATCAAATGTATGCTGCTGGATGTACGACAAGCAAAGAGATATCTACTTGGTGAAACGGATGAGTGGAAAGGTCGAGTTCTACAAAAAGCCAAGAGATTTTTGTTCGTTGCCCAAAGTAGACATCAGAAGCATTGACAAGGCTATGTTCTTCAACCCGTCTAAGGACTCACAGGCTGAGAAGAATTTCCCTGTGATGCGCACGGCAAAGGGACGACGTTTTGTCTCTTCGTGCATCATAGATCCAAAGACAAAGAAGCCTTGGGTGTACTATAAGTACCCTCCTCCTCATGTAGAGCAAGCAGTCCCCGTCTCGCCAAGAGTTCCTGATAACTCTTTGGCTAAATTTCTATCTTGGTATTTTGATGATCTGAACCTTGCTGCAGTCATTCTTAGGAATATGGACGATATTGATGACATCGACATGATTCTTGACCCTATGGATCTTCTGAAGTATGGTAAGGATGACATGATGAAGCTGCACAACTCTCCTATACGAGTATATTCCGGAAATGATGAGCTGGCTAAGCCATTTACACGAGTTGTTGCTTATGCCATGAAGCTGAAGCTGTATGCTGGAGCAGGGCCACACAGTGTTACTCTTCCTATCGGATGACTTCGCCAGTCTAGGGGGAGTTTGTAGAGCCCGCCAAACGATGAAGACTGACAATTTCGTGTACAGCTTTTCGAGTACACGAAGTTATCGTGTACTCGAACCTTTGTATCTAGATTTCGTGTACACCTAGGCCTAGTATAAATAGACGTATTTTGTACAGGTTTAGGTTGGAATCCCGAGGCATACGCTCTCTAGACGTATTGAGGCGCTTGTACTCGAAGTTTTGCAATATTTATAAAGTTTGCATTTTTCTACTTGCTTTCGTGTTTCTAACTTGGATTCCGCACTTGTTAGAGATCATTGATGATGTTTACAGAGATAAATTTTGGATCTTGATCAGTTTGAGGACCTACAGAAGGGTTGTCATTTCTTGAACATTTAAATATGTGTTTTAAATCATGAACATTATTACTTAACACTTTATGAGAAAGATTTTAGGTGTTATTAGGTTTATTGATATATATAACCTCTTTGTTAAACATGTTTTAAATTTTGAAGTGAGTCCTCATCATTTAAATAAAATAAAAGTTTACAACCATTACAACTTGACACCTTATAAAAGGTTTTTAGGTAAAAATAAGTCGGTTTATATCTTCACCACCTTTGTAGTAAGAATTAGTTGTCATCATTAGTATAATGCATGTTGTTTAATGAAGTTGATTCAAGCACATCATTATCAAGTCGTGGAAAATGGCTGCCATGCGAATGAACGTGGGCCGATTGAAGTTTAACCCGAACCAAGCTAGTCATGTGAATGAGAATTCAAGCTCCTGCCAAAAGGGTGGTCGTGTGTAACATTTGTACATATAGTCATGGTAGTCGTAAACAGCGTTAGAACAGTGTGTGTCAATGTTCAGTTAATCAATGTGATTCATATGTTCATAATGTATGCTTGTGTGATACAAGATCTTATTTGTTTAGGAACAAGTATGTATTATTTATTTACAGTCGAGTGCACTAGGCAAGAACAGTATTGTGTTATATCGAAACAGTGGTGGGCAGCGAGAGTGAGCCCTATATATATACTGCGTTCGGTGTAACAGGATAGTGTTGGTGCGTAGTGTTAAGACGAATATTATGACAATTAATTAATTCAACAAGAATCTTAATACGTAAGCGAGACTGAGTATAGTTATGGGTGACGATCCATAATGATACGAATGTTGAACTTATAATTATGATTAAACGACTTTAAATAATTAATACGATCGAAAAACGTACGCGATTGCGGGTATACACGTAATTGTGAATGTTTAACGATCTGGCAACGCACGAAGAGTAAAAATAATTAAATTAATTATTTTATATTTTTACAATTTTGAAACTCATCATTTTAATGAGTTTAACAACTCTTTTATTTTAATTCGCGTAAAATATGCGTTACGTTCCGGAAACGCGAACCGAGCGACCGAAACGGACCCCAATACCACGCGAGCTATAAAAGCCTTGAAAGAGCCATTTCTCTCATTTATTTCCAGCCGACAACCTCTCTTCCTCTAGATTTTCGGATTCCATCTTCTCACACTAGAAATCACCACAAAAATCTTTGTATCTTCTTCGTTTCTCAACGGATTTTGGTGATTCTTGAACCCACACGAAGCTCTCGACATTCCCTACACGAAAGTACAAGTGATCTGAAGTTTCAGCCGGGCAAGGTCGAGGTATTGGTGCTTGAATGTTCACGAAAATAGGGTTTTCTTGTGTGTTTTGTTCCAACCCGACCAAAAACTGGTTCTAGCACTTCATTTTCTGATTTCGCAACCCTAGCAACTTTATCTGATGTTGAACTAACCTAGATTGTGGCCTAGAGATGAGGATTCGATGAAGGTGACGATGCAGGTGTACAGGTTCGTGGTGGTCATGGAGCCGAACCCATTAGGGTTTTCTGGCCGAACCCATCTGCCCAAAGCCGAACCCCAGCGAACCATTGGAGTCTCTGCGAACCATAACGAACCCTGCATGGTTCGTTTCATTGTCAGCCGAACTATAGGGAACCTACACGAACCCTACATGGCTTCACGAACCCTGATCATCATGCAGCGAACCTTCATAGGTGTGAGCATCTTCGGCGAACCTCCCATGCACGCCACGAACCCTAGCATCCACGAACCAGTTGGCAACGAACCCTCATGTGTATGATTGATTCCCGAACCCTCTTGCTTGACTTGCGAACCCTAGTTGTCGAACCTATGGCCGAATCTATGTTTTATCATTGGGAGCAGAACCTTGTTAGTCACGAACCAACTTCCATATCATGCGAACCCTTAGCCATGCAACGAACCATTGGACCTTGAACTACTTCAGCCGAACCTTAGGAGGAAGAGGAACAAGGTTCGCTGCCTAAGATGGCAGCCCATAGCTCCTCGGCCCAATCCAAAACCCATTCGGCCAAACTCAATGCTACAAGGCCCAATTCCATTAACAACATGGCCATAGGTTTAAACCAAGCACAATAGAGTTAGATTGGTCCATTATGGTTTTAATTGGCCCATTATTGCCTTGGAAACTTGTGTGGCTTACATACACATTAGTGGGCCCAATTAAATTCTCTAGACCTAATTCAAGCCCATTAGGCCCACTATTATCCTAATTGGCCCAACACCACACTCAATTGGCCCATCGTTAACTTAAGTGGCCCATGGACTTGGTTGAAGGACCATCATGGTTACGTAGGCCCAAGGGCCAATGTTGGATCATAAATTCGATAATTGTGAATTGATCAATTTTGGTTTAAGTTGCAACTTAACCTAATCATGGGATCAAGTCACAATTACAAGGATTAAACAATTGATCATTTATTCTCAATGCATGGTAATCGATGGCTATCAAGTTCACAAACAATTATCATTTTATGCATAAGATTTATGCACAAAAGGTCATTACATGTTCTTTTCATGGACCCATGATCAATCAAGTGACTCAAATCATAACTTTCAAGTTTGCACAACAATCTTAATCATGAGAACAAGTAATCATGTGTTAATCAATTTCAAGAGAACACGAGTCAATCAATGAATCAAGGTCTATACAATTATAAATCTTATATCTTATGTATGATTACAATGATATAGGAACCAGTTAGAAGTCCTATTTGCTACTTGCTATTTGTTGTAGTTCAGAGTCTACTGCAGACAGGTGAGAACTTTAGCCCCTCTTTTACTGTTTTACAACTGTTTTGGGGTGGAACACATGATCAAACCCTATCTTTATAATCGTATTTCATGGTTCAACATGTGCTCTACTTTACGAATATTACAGGTTCATTGCACTAATTCAAGGGATTCATCAAATGTTATAAAGGATTTTATCAAATATCAAACTCTTTTTATTAAAAAGGTTTTATAAAGGTTCCTTGAACTGTTTCATAACAGATTTACTCAAATGTTTTTATAAATGATAAACACTTTTAAATAATGGATTTTATAAACTCTTTTGTTATAAACCTTGTTATTATACAAGGTCACTATTTCATGGTATTCAAATCAAGAGATTCATCTCATGGTATTCAAAATAAAGGATTTAATTCATGGGATTAAATCAAGGTTTTCAATTCATGTTATCAAATAAGGCATTAACACGTTCGGTTAAAGTAAGGTTCATAAACATGGTGTCTATGGTTGTAAACAAACTTGTAAATGCATCAAGTATCACATTCATTAGCGTTAGTACTGGGTGATCACAACAAGGGAAAGCGGACACATTGGTTCTTATCCAGGATGGAGTTAGCTTTTAAATTTGTTTTAAAAGCTAACTGCAGGTCTAGTGTCATTATGGTTTTCAAAATTGCTGATACATTATCCAACTCCAAACGTGGTTTGGGACTTGATATTATATGTTGGCTTTTGTGCGAACAGTGATTGGACTGTTTACACTCATTTTCTTACTTGATGTTAGTTTGGGTTGCAGCTCATCCATGTGAATCATTTATTACTTTAACATACCTATGCCTCATATCACATATTCATGATTTCATATGTTAAACCTATTGTTCTCACCAACTACTTCTGTAGTTGACAGTTGCTTTTCACGTGTTTCAGGTAATCAGGTTTAAGACTTTCTCAGGGACAACTAAGGAGACCATTCTAAGATAGAACAAGATGAAGAAACATGCTAGGATGGATTAGAAACACAAAAAATCCTAATTGTTTATTTTTCTTGTTTGAAGTCTTATTTTGTAACTATATTTTGGGTCTGTAGTTGTCATTATTTTGGTAAATAGTTTGTCTGTAACTAAACAACTGTCTAAACATTATGATACGTAGTAATCCATTGTGGTTGTTCTTATTCAATACTTGTGTATGATTCAACTGTGCATACGTCACCGCGCCGTGGATTCCGCACGCGGCGCAGGGGTGTGACAGGTTGGTATCAGAGCCAGGTTGTAGACAACTAGGAAAAACCCAATGTTTAATGACCTAGACTATAACCTAAGCTACCCAATAGGACTAAGTGCTACAGGCTTGAGGATACTTAGGATTTAAGTAACTTAAGTGAGCATTAAGTCTACATTAAGCTTGAAAGATCTTAGGGACATTTTTCTAAGATTAGACATCGAGTCAAGGAATTTGAATCGGAATTCTATAATTTTAGAAATCGAATTAAATTTCTCACACGTATTCATTTAAGGATTTCAGAGGCAAGGATCTGTATTCTTAGTATCCTTGATTTGAAATTCTCACACAGAGTTCATTATAGGAATTTAGAGGTAAAGATCTATTAATTTAGTATCTTTGATCTAAAATCCTTGTCATATTCATTATAGGAATTCAAAGGTCAAGATCTATTAATTTAGAATCTTGATTTGAAATCCTTGTCATATTCATTCTAGGAATTCAAAGGTCAAGATCTATTAATTTAGAATCTTGATTTGGAATCCTTGTCATATTCATCATAGGAATTCAAAGGTTAAGATCTATTAATTTAGAATCTTGATTTGAAACCCTTGTCATGTTATCATTATCAGGTGTTCATTATCATAGGAACTTTATAACTTAGAATCTGTGTAACAGTATTCTTTAGTTGAAGTTCTCACAGGAGATCATTATACTCGATACTGTAGGTATTGAGAATCTAGGTTAAATCAACCTAGGACACATACACAGAAACCTAAGGTTTTAATTTCAAGTAAATTAAGAACCGTGATTTACACAGTCATAATCATATCCATAGTACTAGAGGCAATCATGAAACAATCATAATCAATCAACAGTTGGAATCTTAGCCCCAAATATAGACGACGGATTAACGCTGACGTGCTGAGGTAAGTGGTGGGTCGGTGAGAGCTTACCCTATAAATAAGCTTATTTCAGTATGTTAGGGGGAATCCGGCGTTCGTATTTGGAGTGAGGATTCGGGAGCAACTGGGAACATTGAACATTAGTCAAACACATGGGATACAAACATTGGAGATACAATCAGTGGTGAATCAAATCATAGTGCAATTCAAACTTGGATGAACCAAACATTATGGTGAATCAATCAAGTTGTGAACATTCTTTCAATGTAAACCTTAAGTGAAACTCTTAAGTGTTTTTACATGATTAGTACTTACTAACATAGGTTAACAGAAAAGTGTAGAGCACACGTATGATTAGTCTACATGTTAACAATGGTTAGTAGGTGCACACATAACATAATCATAGTTCAATCATGGATTCTATCATAGTCCAAATTGATCAAAGATCATGGGATTCTTAATCAATGGAACACACTTGGAAATCAATACAAAACATGTTGCCAAATGCTAGCAAGGACATGATCGTGGTATATCGAAGCGGTGGTGGGATGGCGTCTGGGCTGGCAGTTTGCTTGACCCTTTCGTATGCCCTATATATAAGCTATCTTCGGTATATCGGGAAAGTGTCAGTGTGTAGGTTTGGTGGGGTGAGATCATGGAACATCGTACATATTCACATGATAAGTATGCAAATAAGTTGATAACCTATACGTGTACTGGATCATATTATAATTGAATGATAATATTACTAGTATGGATATATTACTAACTTTATCATGCACATTCAATTGTATCCTTCCTCATTACTGACCCGCTTGTGGCTTCTATTCGTAGAATGCCTCGACGTGACCCTAATGCTGGGGGTTCGACAAGTGGTAATGATGATGAGATCAACAAGATTGCCCGAGCCATCGCTATACACATGAGAGATGTCATTCCGTGCATGGTCACTGATATTACCCAGAATCTTCGGGGAAGTACTAGTGATTCAGCGCATAACTCAAATGCTACAACTACTGGAACTGCTAACTTCACTTTCAAGCAGTTCAATGATGCTAAGCCTCCTAAGTACGCTGGTACCGAAGGAGCTACTGGTCTACTACAGTGGTTAGAGAGCATCGAGGATATTCTTGATTTCACAGGATGTCCTGAGAACCTGAGGGTCAAAATGGCCTCGAGCGCTTTTCACAAAGGCGCACTCACCTGGTGGAACTCTGAGAAGAACACCAGAGGACGGGAAGTTGCTTTAGCTTTACCGTGGGACGGGTTCAAGAACTTACTTGTGGAGAAGTTTTGTCCACGTCACGAGCTGAAGAAACTGGAGGTGGAGATGTGGAATCTGGTGCAAGATAGTGGTGAAAACGCCAAGTATACAACTCGTTTCCATGAGTTGTGCATTTTGGTGCCACACTTGGTTACTCCTCTATCCCGCTGGATAGAGAAATACATTGAAGGCTTACCTCTAGTTGTCAGGGGAACTGTGATGGGGAATAACCCCACTACTCTGGAGGCAGCGATTCATCTTGGAGCTTGCCTTACCGAAGAATACGTTAAGTCTGGAGTGCTCACCCGAAAAGGGTATAAGAGAGCACAGATTGATGAAGGCAAGAAGCCTGAACCACAACATCCCAAGAAGAAGAAGCAAAAGACAATCAAGAACTTTGCAGCCCTGACTGCAGTTACACCTACTCATGCCACACCTATTACTGCTATGCCACAACCTGCTAATACCAGGAAGCCCTATACTGGCCCATTCCCACTGTGCACCAAATGCCAATATCATCATCTACCCGCCACTCCATGCAAAAAGTGTCTTAAGTGTGGGCGAATGGGACACTTTGCAGCTACATGCCGAGCTGCTCATCTTGCTGCTGCAACAACTGCTACCACAACTCCTACTGCTACAGGTGGAAGGGCCTGTTATAATTGTGGAGCAGAGGGACACTTCAGAAACCAGTGTCCAAAACTCAACAACAATACTGCTGCTGCTCGTGCTTTTGTTATTGGAACTGCCGAAGCACGTGAGGATCCGGCAGTCATCACGGGTACATTTCTTATCAATGATCACTATGTTTCTATCATATTTGATACTGGTGCTGATAAAAGTTTTATCTCTGCTCATGCTGCTTCTTTACTTGATATGCAACTATCCACACTTACTGCTCCCTATACTGTAGAAGTAGCGAATGGTAAGACTATAGTTGTAGATTCCATAATACATGGATGTGAATTAAGATTAAATGACCATCTTTTTTCCATCAATCTCATTCCTATGACTCTCGGAAGCTTCGAAGTTGTAGTAGGAATGGATTGGTTATCCAAGAACAATGCTGAAATCGTATGCTCGGAGAAACTCATTCGAATTCCCCTACCGTCCGGCGAAACGATGATAGTTTACGGCGAGATACCCTACCGCGGATTGAAGATTGTATCGTGCATTAAAGCGAGGAAATACCTGAAGAAGAAATATTATGCATTCCTGGCTCATGTGGTAGAAAAGAAACCTGAAAAGAAAGTAGTTGGAGACGTTCCAGTTATCAGAGATTATTCAGACGTATTTCCAGAAGACTTGCCTGGGCTACCACCAGTCCGACAAGTGGAGTTTAGAATTGATCTCGTCCCTGGAGCAAACCCAGTGGCGAAGTCACCGTATCGATTAGCACCGTCTGAGATGCAAGAACTGTCTAGTCAGCTTCAAGAACTTTTAGACAAAGGTTTCATAAGACCGAGTTTCTCTCCATGGGGAGCTCCGGTTCTCTTTGTCAAAAAGAAAGACGGTTCATTTCGTATGTGTATCGATTATCGTGAGCTGAACAAGTTGACAATCAAGAATAGGTATCCTCTGCCCAGGATCGATGATCTGTTTGATCAATTACAGGGAGCAACTTGTTTCTCTAAGATTGATTTACGATCCGAGTATCATCAGTTAAGAGTAAATGATGAGGATATACCAAAGACTGCGTTTAGGACTCGATACGGACACTATGAGTTTGTGGTTATGCCATTTGGGCTGACCAATGCACCCGCAGTGTTCATGGACTTGATGAATCGAGTCTGCAGACCGTATTTAGATCAGTTTGTTATCGTCTTTATTGATGATATACTGATCTATTCAAAGTCAGAACAGGAGCATGAAGATCATTTGAGGAAAGTCCTAGAACTACTAAGAGGAGAACAACTTTATGCTAAATTCTCAAAATGTGAATTTTGGCTAAAGGAGGTTCACTTCTTAAGACATGTCATAAACAAGGATGGAATACATGTAGATCCAGCAAAGATTGAGACGATTAAGAACTGGACTACCCCATCTACTCCAACAGAGATTCGTTCATTTCTGGGTCTGGCAGGTTATTACAGGAGATTCATTGCGAATTTCTCTAAGATTGCCTTGCCACTTACCACATTGACTCAGAAAAGTCAAGCCTTTATATGGGGACAGAAACAAGAAGATGCATTTCAACTTCTTAAACAGAAGTTATGCAATTCCCCTATCCTTAGTCTTCCAGAAGGCAGTGATGATTTCATTGTTTACTGTGATGCTTCAAACCTTGGTCTCGGTTGTGTACTTATGCAACGAGACAAGGTCATTGCTTAAGCTTCAAGACAACTTAAGGTTCATGAGAAGAATTATACTACTCATGATCTTGAGTTAGGGGCTGTGGTCTTTGCATTGAAGATTTGGAGACACTACGTGTACGGTACCAAATGCGTCATCTATACAGACCACAAGAGCCTGCAACACATTCTCAATCAGAAAGAACTCAACATGAGACAATGACGTTGGGTTGAGCTTCTAACTGATTACGACTGTGAGATTCGTTACCATCCGGGTAAAGCCAATGTGGTGGCGGATGCTCTTAGTCGCAAGGAACCAGTCAAGCCAATTCGTGTCAGAGCCATGGAGATCAACACACAGCCAAACTTGAAAGACTTGATGTCACACCCCTGCGCCGCGTGCGGAATCCACGGCGCGGTGACGTATGAACAGTTGAATCATGCACAAGTATTGAATAAGAACAACCACAACGGATTACTATGTTTCATAATGTTAAGACAATTGTTTAGTTACAGACAGCTATCTACCAAAAGAAAGACAACTACGGACCCAAAATATAGTTACAAAAGAAGACTTCAAACAAGACAATTAAACAATTAGGATTTAGTGTGTTTCTAATCCATCCTAGCATGTTTCTTCATCTTGTTCTATCTTAGAATGGTCTCCTTAGTTGTCCCTGAGAATGTCTTAAACCTGATTACCTGAAACACGTGAAAAGTAACTGTCAACTACAGACGTAGTTGGTGAGAACAATAGGTTTAAACATTTGTAAACATGAGTATATGATTTAAGGCATAGGTAAGTTAAAGCAACATAAGATTCACACGGATGAGCTGCAACCCAAACTAACATCAAGTAAGAAAATGAGTGTAAACAGTCCAATCACTGTTTGCATGAGAGTCAACATATAATATCAAGTCCCAAACCACGTTTGGAGTTAGATAATGTGTCAACAGTTTTGATAAAACCATATGTAACCGAAATCTGCAGTTAGTTTATAAAACAGATTTAAAAACTAACTGCAGCAATCGGTCTGCCCCAATGTGTGTGTCCGCTTTCCCTTGTTGTGATCACCCAGTACTAACGCTAATGAATATGATACTTCATGCTTTTACAAGTTTGTTTACAACAATAGACACCATGTTTCTGAACCTTACTTTAACCGGATGTGTTAATGCCTTATTTGATAACATGAATTGAAAACCTAGATTTAATTCCACGAATTAAATCCTTTGTTTTGAATACCATGAAAAGAACCACTTGATTTGAATACCATGATGTGAACCACTTGATTTGAATACCATGTTGTGAACCACTTGATTTGAATACCATGTTGTGAACCACTTGTTTTGAATACCATGATGTGAACCACTTGATTTGAATACCATGATGTGGTGACCTTGTGTAACAACAAGGTTTATAACAAAAGAGTTTATAAAATCCTTTATCTAAAAGTGTTTATCCTTCATAAATACATTTGAGTAAATCAGTTACAAAACAGTTCAAAGATCCTTTATAAAACCTTTTTAGTGAAAAGAGTTTAATAGTTGATAATTCCCTTAAAACAGTTGATGAATCCCTAGGATTCGTAAAATGAACCCGTAATGTTTATAAGAATACACACACCTTGTGTAATGAAATATGATTGTAAATGATTGGTTTGATCACGTGTTCCACCCCAAAACAGTTATAAAAACAGTAAAAGAGGGGCTAAAGTTCTCACCTGTCTGCAGTAGACTCTGAATTAAGACAGATATCAAGTAGCAAACAGGACTTCTAATTGTTTCCTATAACATTGTAATCATACATAAGATATAGGATTTATAATTGTATAAACTTTGATTGATTGACTTGTGTTCCCTTGAACTTGACTAACTCTTGATTACTTGATCATGATTATGATTGTTGTGTAACTTGAAAATTATGCTTCGAATCACTTGATTGATCATGGGTCCAAGAAACGAATATGAAATGATCTTTTGTGTACAAACTTGTTTACACTATAACACATGTGTTTAAGAGTTTGATAAGTCATTGCTTAACATGTATTTCGAAATTGATATAGATTTGTTATGTCTTTGGAGTTATGAATTGATCTTCATGTGTATGTTAAGTTACAAACTTAACCTATTGATGATCAATTCACAGTTATCATAAGTCGAGAGCCACACATTTGGGCCTTAAACCTACAAACACATGAGGGCTTAATTTAAGGCCCTAGACCACTTAGGTTAACAATGAGTCAATTGAATGTGACATTGGACCAACCACATGTATATGGGCCATGTAGTGGGCCGAAAGCCACTATGTTGACCAAATGAAATAGCATGGGCTTGGATTGGGCCTAAGGGATTTGAGTTGGGCCAAGCAAGGTGTAAGTAGGCCATGTAAAGTTCCAACGTGATATTGGGCCAATTAAAGATCTTAATGGGCCAACCTATCTCAATCGTGCTTGGTTTACGTCTATGGGTCGAGTTCTTTATAAGATTGGGCCTTATAACCTTGAGTTGGGCCGAATAGGTTTTTGGCAGCCACTTAGGCAGCGAACCTTTCTAGGTATTTGGCCCATGGTTCGTTGCATGCTAACCCCATGATGGTTCGTGAAACTCTCCCACCGAAGGCTCGGCTAATGTCGGGCGAACCATGCAGGGTTCGCTACATGTTCGAGGGTTCGACTAACTGACTGGTTCGGCAATACGTGCAGCAGGGTTCGGGTAACATGACATCATGCATGGTTCGTTGGACCTCAAATGATTCGGTGAAGGCTCGTGGAACCCTTAGGGTTCGGCTGATGAAACTGCGAACCATGCAGGTTCGTCAGCCTACCCATGGTTCGGCTACCTCACTAAGGGTTCGTGCAGGGCAACTAGGGTTCGTGGGAGGCATGGAGGCTCGGCACAGGTTCGTGAGGATCTTCTGGGTTCGGCTGATAACTTCACGAACCATGCAGGGTTCGTCGGGCTTGCTGTGTTCACGAGGGTTCGGCCAGAAAACCCTATGGGTTCGCTTTCCCCTGGTTCTCACCGAACCTGTTACCTGCGCCATCACCAACACATTCAAGTGGTTCTAAGTCTCTTGCTATGTCGATCTATCATCACAGAAAGTTGCTATGCAGTCGAGTCTTAAAGGTTGATGTAATAACCCGGCTATGTGTCGGGTTTTAACATAAACTCACGAAAACCCTAATTTCCCAAACATTCAAGCTCAAATACCTCGATTGTGGCTGGATGAATCTGCGAAATTCTTGTACTTTCGAGTAGAGGATGTCGAGAGCTTCGCGTGGACACCAAAAACACCAAAATCCGTTGAGAAACGAAGAAGATACGAACGTTTAAAGTTGGGATTTTTAGAGAGAGGGTGGGTTCGCGAGTTTTAGAGAGAGAAAGGGTTGTTGGCTGAATTAAATGAGAAAAATGACCTTGTTCAAGGCTTTTATAGCCCGGATGGTGTTCGGGTTCGTTTTGGTCGCTCGGTTCGCGTTCCCGGCACATAACGCGTATTTTTCGCGACTTTAATTAAAAAGAGTTGTTAAACTCAAATAAATGATGAGTTTCAAAATTGTAAAAATATAAAATAATTAATTTAATTATTTTTACTCTTCGTGCGTTGTCAGATCGTTAAACATTTACAATTACGTGTATACCCGCAATCGCGTACGTTTTCCGATCGTATTAATTATTTAAAGTCGTTTAATCGTAATTATAAGTTCAACATTCGTATTATTATGGATCGTCACCCATAACTATACTCAGTCTCGCTTACGTATTACGATTCTTGTGAATTAATTAATTGTTATAATATTCGTCTCGACACTACGCACTAACACTAACCTGTTACACCGAACTCAGTATATATATAGGGCTCACTCTCGCTGCCCACCACTGTTTCGATATAACAAGATACTGTTCTTGCCTAGTGAACTCGACTGTAAATAAGTAATACATACTTGTCTCAAGAAATAATGATTCTAACACACAAGCACATAATGAACACATGAATCACATTGATTTACTGGACATTGACACACACTGTTCTAACACTGTTCACGACTACATGACTAAATGCACAAATGTTACAGTCTCCCCTAGTTAAGGGAATTTCGTCCCGAAATTAACTAGCCGAAGATACTGTAAAAAGATGAGGGTACTTAAGCTTCATCTGGTCTTCACGTTCCCAGGTGAACTCAGCACCGCGTTTGCCCTCCCATCGTACCTTTACGATCGGGATACGGCTGCGTTTAAGTTTCTTGACCCCATGATCCATGATCTCAACTGGACGTTCTATGAATTGCATGTTATTCTGAATCTGTATGTCTTCCAGTGGAATCTGGACATCATGATCCGCCAAGCATTTCTTAAGATTTGATACATGAAAAGTATCATGAACATTGCTTAGCTCCACTGGAAGTTTGAGTTTGTAGGCTACAGGACCAATCCGTTCCAGGATCTCAAAAGGTCCAACGTACCTTGGTGCAAGTTTCCCTTTCTTCTCGAATCGGACAACGCCTTTCCAGGGAGAAACTTTGAGTAAGACTCGGTCATCGACTTGAAACTCAAGCGGTTTCCGACGTCGATCAGCATAACTCTTTTGCCGATCTCGTGCGGCCTTAAGCCGTGACTGAATGATTGTGATCTTGTCTGACGTTTCCTGAATGAGTTCTGGTCCTACGACCTGTGAGTCACCAATCTCGGTCCAACAGACCGGTGATCGGCACTTTCTACCATATAGAGCTTCGAATGGTGCACATTGAATGCTCGTATGATAGCTATTGTTATATGAAAACTCAATGAGTGGGAGATGAGTGTCCCAACTTCCACCGAAGTCAATGACACAAGAACGAAGCATGTCCTCGAGTGTTTGGATAGTCCTTTCGCTTTGACCATCGGTTTGGGGATGATACGCCGTGCTAAGATTAACACGCGTTCCCAAAGCCTTTTGCAATGATTGCCAAAAGCGAGAAGTGAAACGACTATCACGATCAGAAATGATTGATGTTGGTGTACCATGACGTGCAATGATTTCGTTGATGTACAATGTGGATAATTTCTCCATCTTGTAATCCTCTCGGATCGGGAGAAAATGAGCAGATTTGGTGAGTCGATCAACGATCACCCAAATCGAATCGTAACCTCGCGGAGTTCTCGGCAACTTTGTTATGAAATCCATGGAAATTTGCTCCCATTTCCATTGAGGAATTTCAGGTTGCTGTAGAAGTCCCGAAGGCTTTTGATGTTCTGCTTTGACTTTTGAACAGGTAAGACATTTTCCCACATACAGTGCTATGTCTTTCTTCATTCCCGGCCACCAGTAAGATGTCCTCAAGTCCTGATACATCTTGTCGGCTCCAGGATGAACTGAGTATCGCGACTTATGGGCCTCATCACAAATGAGTGTGCGCAATTCTTCAGACTTTGGAATCCAAATGCGGCCGTTGAGATATAACACCCCATCAGATCGGGGTTCTAGTTTCTTCTCAATGCCACAATCCAAGTCTGTCTTGAGTTGATTGTCTGTTACTACTTGTTGTTGTGCAATACGAATCAAGTCTTTCAAGTTTGGCTGTGTGTTGATCTCCATGGCTCTTACACGAATCAGTTTGACTGGTTCCTTGCGACTAAGAGCATCCGCCACCACATTGGCTTTACCCGGATGGTAACGAATCTCACAGTCGTAATCAGTTAGAAGCTCAACCCAACGTCGTTGTCTCATGTTGAGTTCTTTCTGATTGAGAATGTGTTGTAGGCTCTTGTGGTCTGTATAGATGACACATTTAGTACCGTACAGGTAGTGTCTCCAAATCTTCAATGCAAAGACCACAGCCCCTAGCTCAAGGTCATGAGTAGTGTAATTCTTCTCGTGAACCTTAAGTTGTCTTGAAGCATAAGCAATGACCTTGTCCCGTTGCATAAGTACACAACCGAGACCAAGGTTTGAAGCATCACAGTAGACAATGAAATCATCACTGCCTTCTGGAAGACTAAGGATAGGGGAGTTGCATAACTTCTGTTTAAGAAGTTGAAATGCATCTTCCTGTTTCTGTCCCCATATAAACGCTTGACTTTTCTGAGTCAAAGTGGTAAGTGGCAAGGCTATCTTAGAGAAGTTTGCAATGAATCTTCTGTAATAACCTGCCAAACCCAGAAATGAACGAATCTCTGTTGGAGTAGATGGGGTAGTCCAGTTCTTAATCGCATCAATCTTCGCCGGATCTACATGTATCCCATCTTTGTTTATGACATGTCCTAAGAAGTGAACCTCCTTTAGCCAAAATTCACACTTTGAGAATTTAGCATAAAGTTGTTCCTCTCTTAGTAGTTCCAAGACTTTCTTCAAATGATCCTCATGTTCTTGTTCTGACTTGGAATAAATCAGTATATCATCAATAAAGACGATAACAAACTGATCCAAGTAAGGCCTGCAGACTCGATTCATCAAGTCCATGAACACTGCGGGTGCATTGGTCAGCCCAAATGGCATAACCACAAATTCATAGTGTCCATATCGAGTCCTAAATGCCGTCTTTGGTATATCCTCATCATTTACTCTTAACTGATGATACCCGGATCGCAAATCAATCTTAGAGAAACAAGTTGCTCCCTGTAATTGATCAAACAGATCATCGATCCTGGGCAGAGGATATCTATTCTTGATTGTCAACTTGTTCAGCTCACGATAGTCGATGCACATACGAAACGAACCGTCTTTCTTCTTGACAAAAAGAACCGGGGCTCCCCAAGGAGAGAAACTCGGTCTTATGAAACCTTTGTCTAAAAGTTCTTGAAGCTGACTAGACAGTTCTTGCATCTCAGACGGTGCTAATCGATACGGTGACTTCGCCACTGGGTTTGCTCCAGGGACGAGATCAATTCTAAACTCCACTTGTCGGACTGGTGGTAGTCCAGGCAAGTCTTCTGGAAATACGTCTGGATAATCTTTGATAACTGGAACATCTCCAACTGCTTTCTTTTCAGGTTTCTTTTCCACTACATGAGCTAGGAAAGCATAATATTTCTTCTTCAAGTACTTCCTCGCCTTGATGCACGATATAATCTTTAATCCGCGACATGGTTTCTCGCCGTAGACTATCATCGTTTCGCCGGACGGTAAGGGAATTCGAATAAGTTTCTCAGAGCATACGATTTCAGCATTGTTCTTGGATAACCAATCCATTCCTACTACGACTTCGAAACTTCCGAGAGTCATAGGAATGAGATCGATGGAGAAAAGGTGGTCATTTAATCTTAATTCACAAGCATGAATTATGGAATCTACAACTATGGTCTTACCATTCGCTACTTCTACAGTATAGGGAGCAGTAAGTGTGGATAGTTGCATATTAAGCAAAGAAGCAGTATGAGTAGAGATAAAACTTTTATCGGCATCAGTATCAAATATGATAGGAACATAATGATCATTGATAAGAAATGTACCCGTGATGACTGCCGGCTCTTCACGTGCTTCAGCAGTTCCAATAACAAAAGCACGAGCAGCAGCAGTATTGTTGTTGAGTTTTGGACACTGATTTCTGAAGTGTCCCTCTGCTCCACAATTATAACAGGCCCTTCCACCTGTAGCAGCAGTGGTAGTGGTAGCAGTTGTTGCAGCAGCAAGATGAGCAGCTCGGCATGTAGCTGCAAAGTGTCCCATACGCCCACATTTGAGACACTTCTTGCATGGAGTGTTGGGCAGATGATGATTCTGGCATTTGGTGCAAAGTGGAAATGTGCCAGTATAAGACTTTCTGGCGTTAGCAGGTTGTGGCATAGCATTAATAGGTGTGGCATGAGTAGGTGCAGCCGCAGTCAACGCTGCAAAGTTCTTGATTGTCTTTTGCTTCTTCTTCTTGTGATGGTGCTGTTCAGGCTTCTTGCCTTCTTCAATCTGTGCTCTCTTGAATCCCTTTCGGGTGAGCACTCCAGACTTCACATACTCTTCAGTAAGAGTAGCACCAAGTTGAATCGCCGCCTCCAGAGTAGTAGGGTTATTACCCATGACTGTTCCCCTGACTACTAAAGGTAGACCTTCAATGTATTTCTCTATCCTGCGGGATAGAGGAGTAACCAAATGGGGTACCAGAATGCACAACTCATGGAATCGAGTTGTATACTTTGCGTTCTCTCCACTGTCTTGCACCAGATTCCACATCTCCACCTCCAGTTTCTTCAGTTCATGACGTGGACAAAACTTTTCCACAAGTAAGTTCTTGAATCCGTCCCACGGTAAAGCTAGAGAGACTTCGCGTCCTCTGGTGTTCTTTTCAGAATTCCACCAAGTGAGTGCGCCCTTATGAAAAGCGCTTGAGGCCATCTTGACCTTCAGATTCTCAGGACATCCAGTGAAGTCGAGAATGTCTTCAATGCTTTCCAGCCATTGCAGTAGGCCGGTAGCTCCCTCGGTACCAGAGTACGTAGGAGGCTTAGCATCGTTGAACTGCTTGAAAGTAAAGTTAGCAGTTCCAGCGTTAGTGGCATTTGAGTTGTGTGCGGAATCACTGGTACTTCCCCGAAGATTCTGGGTGATATCAGTGACCATGCCAGGAATCACATCCCGCATATGAACCGCGATAGCTCGAGCAATCTTGTTGATCTCATCGTCGTTGCCACTTGTTGAACCCCCTCCGTTAGGATCACGTCGGGGAGGCATTCTACGAATAGAAGCCACAAGTGGGTCAGTAATGAGGAAGGATACAATTGAATTTTCATGATAAGGTCAGTAATATATCCATACTACTAGTATTATCATTCAATTGTAATATGATCCAGTACACGTATAAGTTATCGACTTATTTGCATACTTATCATGTGAATATGTACGATGTTCCATGATCTCTCCACCAAACCTACACACTGACACTTTCCCGATATACCGAAAATAGCTTATATATAGGGCTCACTCTCGCTGCCCACCACCGTTTCGGTATACCACGATCATGCCCTTGCTAGCATTTGGCAACACGTTTGTACTGATTTGCAAGTTTGTTCCATTGATTAAGAATCCCATGATCTTTGATCAACTTGAACTATGATTATGTTATGCGTGCACCTACTAACAGTTGTTAACATGTAGAACTAAATCATACGTGTGCTCTACATTTTTCTTGTTAACTATGTTAGTAAGTACTAATGATGTAATCACTTAAGAATTTCACTTAAGGTTTACATTTACAGAATGTTCACAACTTGATTGATTCACCATAATGTTTGGTTCATCCAAGTTTGAATTGCACTATGATTTGATTCACCAATGATTGTTTCCCAAATGTTTGTATCCCATGTGTTTGACTCATGTTCCATGTTTCCAGTTGATCTCGAATCCTCACTCCAAATACAAACGCCTGATTCCCGCTAACGTACTGAAATAAGCTTATATATAGGGTAAGCTCTCACCGACCCACCACTTACCTCAACACATCAGCATTAATCCGTCGTCTATGTTTGGGGCTAAGATTCCAACTGTTGATTGATTATGATTGTTTCATGATTGCCTCTTGTTCTGTGGATATGATTATGACTGTGCAAACCACGGTTCTTAATTTACTTAGAAATTAAAACCTTAGGTTTCAGCATGTGTGTCCTAGGTTATTTAACCTAGGTTCTCAATACCTACAGTATCGAGTATAATGATCTCCTGTGAGAACTTCAACTAAAGAATACTGTTACACAGATTCTAAGTTATAAAGTTCCTATGATAATGAACACCTGATATTGATAACAATGACAAGGATTTCAAATCAAGACTCTAAATTAATAGTTCTTGACCTTTGAATTCCTATAATGAATATGACAAGGATTTCAAATCAAGACTCTAAATTAATAGACCTTGACATTTGAATTCCTATAATGAATATGACAAGGACTTTAGATCAAAGATACCAATCTTTGCCTCTAAATCCCATAATGAATATGACAAGGATCTTAGATCAAAGATACTAAATTAATAGATCTTTGCCTCTAAATCCCATAATGAATATGACAAGGACTTTAGATCAAAGATATCAATCTTTGCCTCTAAATCATATAATGAATATGACAAGGATCTTAGATCAAAGATACTAAATTAATAGATCTTTGCCTCTAAATCCCATAATGAATATGACAAGGACTTTAGATCAAAGATATCAATCTTTGCCTCTAAATCCTATAATGATCTCTGTGTGAGAATTTCAGATCAAGGATACTAAGAATACAGATCCTTGCCTCTGAAATCCTTAAATGCATATGTGTGAGAATTTAATTCGGTTTCTAAAATTATAGAAGTCCGATTCAAACTCTTTGACTCGATATCTAACCTTAGTAAAATGTCCCTAAGATCTTTCAAGCTTGATGTAGACTTAATGCTCACTTAAGTTACTTAGATCGTAAGTATCCTCAAGTCTATAGCACTTAATCCTATTGGGTAGCTTAGGTTATAGTCTAGGTCATTAAACATTGGGTTTTTCCTAGTTCCCTACAACCTTGGCTCTGATACCAACCTGTCACACCCCTGCGCCGCGTGCGGAATCCACGGCGCGGTGACGTATGAACAGTTGAATCATGCACAAGTATTGAATAAGAACAACCACAACGGATTACTATGTTTCATAATGTTAAGACAATTGTTTAGTTACAGACAGCTATCTACCAAAAGAAAGACAACTACGTACCCAAAATATAGTTACAAAAGAAGACTTCAAACAAGACAATTAAACAATTAGGATTTAGTGTGTTTCTAATCCATCCTAGCATGTTTTTTCATCTTGTTCTATCTTAGAATGGTCTCCTTAGTTGTCCCTGAGAATGTCTTAATCCTGATTACCTGAAACACGTGAAAAGTAACTGTCAACTACAGACGTAGTTGGTGAGAACAATAGGTTTAAACATTTGTAAACATGAGTATCTGATTTAAGGCATAGGTAAGTTAAAGCAACATAAGATTCACACGGATGAGCTGCAACCCAAACTAACATCAAGTAAGAAAATGAGTGTAAACAGTCCAATCACTGTTTGCACGAGAGTCAACATATAATATCAAGTCCCAAACCACGTTTGGAGTTAGATAATGTGTCAACAGTTTTGATAAAACCATATGTAACCGAAATCTGCAGTTAGTTTATAAAACAGATTTAAAAACTAACTGCAGCAATCGGTCTGCCCCAATGTGTGTGTCCGCTTTCCCTTGTTGTGATCACCCAGTACTAACGCTAATGAATATGATACTTGATGCTTTTACAAGTTTGTTTACAACAATAGACACCATGTTTCTGAACCTTACTTTAACCGGATGTGTTAATGCCTTATTTGATAACATGAATTGAAAACCTAGATTTAATTCCACGAATTAAATCCTTTGTTTTGAATACCATGAAAAGAACCACTTGATTTGAATACCATGATGTGAACCACTTGATTTGAATACCATGTTGTGAACCACTTGATTTGAATACCATGTTGTGAACCACTTGTTTTGAATACCATGATGTGAACCACTTGATTTGAATACCATGATGTGGTGACCTTGTGTAACAACAAGGTTTATAACAAAAGAGTTTATAAAATCCTTTATCTAAAAGTGTTTATCCTTCATAAATACATTTGAGTAAATCAGTTACAAAACAGTTCAAAGATCCTTTATAAAACCTTTTTAGTGAAAAGAGTTTAATAGTTGATAATTCCCTTAAAACAGTTGATGAATCCCTAGGATTCGTAAAATGAACCCGTAATGTTTATAAGAATACACACACCTTGTGTAATGAAATATGATTGTAAATGATTGGTTTGATCACGTGTTCCACCCCAAAACAGTTATAAAAACAGTAAAAGAGGAGCTAAAGTTCTCACCTGTCTGCAGTAGACTCTGAACTAAGACAGATAGCAAGTAGCAAACAGGACTTCTAATTGATTCCTATAACATTGTAATCATACATAAGATATAGGATTTATAATTGTATAAACTTTGATTGATTGACTTGTGTTCCCTTGAACTTGATTAACTCTTGATCATGATTATGATTGTTGTGTAACTTGAAAATTATGCTTTGAATCACTTGATTGATCATGGGTCCAAGAAACGAATATGAAATGATCTTTTGGGTACAAACTTGTTTACACTATAACACATGTGTTTAAGAGTTTGATAAGTCATTGCTTAACATGTATTTCGAAATTGATATAGATTTGTTATGTCTTTGGAGTTATGAATTGATCTTCATGTGTATGTTAAGTTACAAACTTAACCTATTGATGATCAATTCACAGTTATCATAAGTCGAGAGCCACACATTTGGGCCTTAAACCTACAAACACATGAGGGCTTAATTTAAGGCCCTAGACCACTTAGGTTAACAATGAGTCAATTGAATGTGACATTGGACCAACCACATGTATATGGGCCATGTAGTGGGCCGAAAGCCACTATGTTGACCAAATGAAATAGCATGGGCTTGGATTGGGCCTAAGGGATTTGAGTTGGGCCAAGCAAGGTGTAAGTAGGCCATGTAAAGTTCCAACGTGATATTGGGCCAATTAAAGATCTTAATGGGCCAACCTATCTCAATCGTGCTTGGTTTACGTCTATGGGTCGAGTTCTTTATAAGATTGGGCCTTATAACCTTGAGTTGGGCCGAATAGGTTTTTGGCAGCCACTTAGGCAGCGAACCTTTCTAGGTATTTGGCCCATGGTTCGTTGCATGCTAACCCCATGATGGTTCGTGAAACTCTCCCACCGAAGGCTCGGCTAATGTCGGGCGAACCATGCAGGGTTCGCTACATGTTCGAGGGTTCGACTAACTGACTGGTTCGGCAATACGTGCAGCAGGGTTCGGGTAACATGACATCATGCATGGTTCGTTGGACCTCAAATGATTCGGTGAAGGCTCGTGGAACCCTTAGGGTTCGGCTGATGAAACTGCGAACCATGCAGGTTCGTCAGCCTACCCATGGTTCGGCTACCTCACTAAGGGTTCGTGCAGGGCAACTAGGGTTCGTGGGAGGCATGGAGGCTCGGCACAGGTTCGTGAGGATCTTCTGGGTTCGGCTGATAACTTCACGAACCATGCAGGGTTCGTCGGGCTTGCTGTGTTCACGAGGGTTCGGCCAGAAAACCCTATGGGTTCGTTTTCCCCTGGTTCTCGCCGAACCTGTTACCTGCGCCATCACCAACACATTCAAGTGGTTCTAAGTCTCTTGCTATGTCGATCTATCATCACAGAAAGTTGCTATGCAGTCGAGTCTTAAAGGTTGATGTAATAACCCGGCTATGTGTCGGGTTTTAACATAAACTCACGAAAACCCTAATTTCCCGAGCATTCAAGCTCAAATACCTCGATTGTGGCTGGATGAATCTGCGAAATTCTTGTACTTTCGAGTAGAGGATGTCGAGAGCTTCGCGTGGACACCAAAAACACCAAAATCCGTTGAGAAACGAAGAAGATACGAACGTTTAAAGTTGGGATTTTTAGAGAGAGGGTGGGTTCGCGAGTTTTAGAGAGAGAAAGGGTTGTTGGCTGAATTAAATGAGAAAAATGACCTTGTTCAAGGCTTTTATAGCCCGGATGGTGTTCGGGTTCGTTTTGGTCGCTCGGTTCGCGTTCCCGGCACATAACGCGTATTTTTCGCGACTTTAATTAAAAAGAGTTGTTAAACTCAAATAAATGATGAGTTTCAAAATTGTAAAAATATAAAATAATTAATTTAATTATTTTTACTCTTCGTGCCTTGTCAGATCGTTAAACATTTACAATTACGTGTATACCCGCAATCGCGTACGTTTTCCGATCGTATTAATTATTTAAAGTCGTTTAATCGTAATTATAAGTTCAACATTCGTATTATTATGGATCGTCACCCATAACTATACTCAGTCTCGCTTACGTATTACGATTCTTGTGAATTAATTAATTGTTATAATATTCGTCTCGACACTACGCACTAACACTAACCTGTTACACCGAACTCAGTATATATATAGGGCTCACTCTCGCTGCCCACCACTGTTTCGATATAACAAGATACTGTTCTTGCCTAGTGAACTCGACTGTAAATAAGTAATACATACTTGTCTCAAGAAATAATGATTCTAACACACAAGCACATAATGAACACATGAATCACATTGATTTACTGGACATTGACACACACTGTTCTAACACTGTTCACGACTACATGACTAAATGCACAAATGTTACACTTGATTCGTATTGCACAACAACAAGTAGTAACAGACAATCAACTCAAGACAGACTTGGATTGCGGCATTGAGAAGAAACTAGAACCCCGATCTGATGGGGTGTTATATCTCAATGGCTGCATTTGGATTCCAAAGTCTGAAGAATTGCGCACACTCATCTGTGATGAGGCTCATAAGTCGCGATACTCAATTCATCCTGGAGCCGATAAGATGTATCAGGACTTGAGGACATCTTACTGGTGGCCGGGAATGAAGAAAGACATAGCACTGTACGTGGGAAAGTGTCTAACATGTTCAAAAGTCAAAGCAGAACATCAAAAGCCTTCGGGACTTCTGCAGCAACCTGAAATTCCTCAATGGAAATGGGAACAAATTTCCATGGATTTCATAACTAAGTTGCCGAGAACTCCGCGAGGATTCGATTCGATTTGGGTGATCGTTGATCGACTCACCAAATCTGCTCATTTTCTCCCGATCCGAGAGGATTACAAGATGGAGAAGTTATCCACATTGTATATCAACGAAATCATTGCACGTCATGGTACACCAACATCAATCATATCTGATCGCGATAGTCGTTTCACTTCTCGCTTTTGGCAATCATTGCAAAAGGCTTTGGGAACTCGTGTTAATCTTAGCACGGCGTATCATCCCCAAACCGATGGTCAAAGCGAAAGGACTATCCAAACACTCGAGGACACACTTCGTTCTTGTGTCATTGACTTCGGTGGAAGTTGGGACACTCATCTTCCACTTATCGAGTTTTCGTATAACAATAGCTATCATACGAGCATTCAATGTGCACCATTCGATGCTTTATATGGTCGAAAGTGCCGATCACCGGTCTGCTGGACCGAGGTTGGTGACTCACAGGTCGTAGGACCAGAACTCATTCAGGAAACATCAGACAAAATCACAATCATCCAATCACGGCTTAAGGCCGCACGAGATCGGCAGAAGAGTTATGCTGATCGACGTCGGAAACCGCTTGAGTTTCAAGTCGGTGACCGAGTCTTGCTCAAAGTTTCTCCCTGGAGAGGCGTTGTCCGATTCGGGAAGAAAGGGAAACTTGCACCAAGGTACGTTGGACCATTTGAGATCCTGGAACGGATTGGTCCCGTAGCCTACAAACTCAAGCTTCCAGTGGAGCTAAGCAGTGTTCATGATACTTTCCATGTATCAAATCTTAAGAAATGCTTAGCTGATCATGATGTTCAGATTCCACTGGAAGACATACAGATTCAGAACAACATGCAATTCATAGAACGTCCGATTGAAATCATGGATCATGGGGTCAAGAAACTTAAACGCAGCCGTATCCCGATCGTAAAGGTACGATGGGAGGGCAAACGCGGTGCTGAGTTCACCTGGGAACGTGAAGACCAGATGAAGCTTAAGTACCCTCATCTTTTTACAGTACCTTCGGCTAGTTAATTTCGGGACGAAAGTCCCTTAACTAGGGGAGACTGTAACATTTGTACATTTAGTCATGGTAGTCGTAAACAGCGTTAGAACAGTGTGTGTCAATGTTCAGTTAATCAATGTGATTCATATGTTCATAATGTATGCTTGTGTGATACATGATCTTATTTGTTTAGGAACAAGTATGTATTATTTATTTACAGTCGAGTGCACTAGGCAAGAACAGTATTGTGTTATATCGAAACAGTGGTGGGCAGCGAGAGTGAGCCCTATATATATACTGCGTTCGGTGTAACAGGATAGTGTTGGTGCGTAGTGTTAAGACGGATATTATGACAATTAATTAATTCAACAAGAATCGTAATACGTAAGCGAGACTGAGTATAGTTATGGGTGACGATCCATAATGATACGAATGTTGAACTTATAATTATGATTAAACGACTTTAAATAATTAATACGATCGAAAAACGTACGCGATTGCGGGTATACACGTAATTGTGAATGTTTAACGATCTGGCAACGCACGAAGAGTAAAAATAATTAAATTAATTATTTTATATTTTTACAATTTTGAAACTCATCATTTTAATGAGTTTAACAACTCTTTTATTTTAATTCGCGTAAAATATGCGTTACGTTCCGGAAACGCGAACCGAGCGACCGAAATGGACCCGAATACCACGCGGGCTATAAAAGCCTTGAAAGAGCCATTTCTCTCATTTATTTCCAGCCAACAACCTCTCTTCCTCTAGATTTTCGGATTCCATCTTCTCACACTAGAAATCACCACAAAAATCTTTGTATCTTCTTCGTTTCTCAACGGATTTTGGTGATTCTTGAACCCACGCGAAGCTCTCGACATTCCCTACACGAAAGTACAAGTGATCTGAAGTTTCAGCCGGGTAAAGTCGAGGTATTGGTGCTTGAATGTTCACGAAAATAGGGTTTTCTTGTGTGTTTTGTTCCAACCCGACCAAAAACCGGTTCTAGCACTTCTTTTTATGATTTCGCAACCCTAGCAACTTTATCTGATGTTGAACTAACCTAGATCGTGGCCTAGAGATGAGGATTCGATGAAGGTGACGATGCAGGTGTACAAGTTCGTGGTGGTCATGGTGCCGAACCCATTAGGGTTTTCTGGCCGAACCCATCTACCCAAAGCCGAACCCCAGCGAACCATTGGAGTCTCTGCGAACCATAATGAACCCTGCATGGTTCGTTTCATTGTCAGCCGAACTATAGGGAACCTACACGAACCCTACATGGCTTCACGAACCCTGATCATCATGCAGCGAACCTTATAGGTGTGAGCATCTTCGGCGAACCTCCCATGCACGCCACGAACCCTAGCATCCACGAACCAGTTGGCAAGGAACCCTCATGTGTATGATTGATTCCCGAACCCTCTTGCTTGACTTGCGAACCCTAGTTGTCGAACCTATGGCCGAATCTATGTTTTATCATTGGGAGCAGAACCTTGTTAGTCACGAACCAACTTCCATATCATGCGAACCCTTAGCCACGCAACGAACCATTGGACCTTGAACTACTTCAGCCGAACCTTAGGAGGAAGAGGAACAAGGTTCGCTGCCTAAGATGGCAGCCCATAGCTCCTCGGCCCAATCCAAAACCCATTCGGCCAAACTCAATGCTACAAGGCCCAATTCCATTAACAACATGGCCATAGGTTTAAACCAAGCACAATAGAGTTAGATTGGCCCATTATGGTTTTAATTGGCCCATTATTGCCTTGGAAACTTGTGTGGCTTACATACACATTAGTGGGCCTAATTAAATTCTCTAGACCTAATTCAAGCCCATTAGGCCCACTATTATCCTAATTGGCCCAACACCACACTCAATTGGCCCATCGTTAACTTAAGTGGCCCATGGACTTGGTTGAAGGACCATCATGGTTACATAGGCCGAAGGGCCAATGTTGGATCATAAATTCGATAATTGTGAATTGATCAATTTTGGTTTAAGTTGCAACTTAACCTAATCATGGGATCAAGTCACAATTACAAGGATTAAACAATTGATCATTTATTCTCAATGCATGGTAATCGATGGCTATCAAGTTCACAAACAATTATCATTTTATGCATAAGATTTATGCACAAAAGGTCATTACATGTTCTTTTCATGGACCCATGATCAATCAAGTGACTCAAATCATAACTTTCAAGTTTGCACAACAATCTTAATCATGAGAACAAGTAATCATGTGTTAATCAATTTCAAGAGAACACGAGTCAATCAATGAATCAAGGTCTATACAATTATAAATCTTATATCTTATGTATGATTACAATGATATAGGAACCAGTTAGAAGTCCTGTTTGCTACTTGCTATTTGTTGTAGTTCAGAGTCTACTGCAGACAGGTGAGAACTTTAGCCCCTCTTTTACTGTTTTACAACTGTTTTGGGGTGGAACACGTGATCAAACCCTATCTTTACAATCGTATTTCATGGTTCAACATGTGCTCTACTTTACGAATATTACAGGTTCATTGCACTAATTCAAGGGATTCATCAAATGTTATAAAGGATTTTATCAAATATCAAACTCTTTTTATTAAAAAGGTTTTATAAAGGTTCCTTGAACTGTTTCATAACAGATTTACTCAAATGTTTTTATAAATGATAAACACTTTTAAATAATGGATTTTATAAACTCTTTTGTTATAAACCTTGTTATTATACAAGGTCACTATTTCATGGTATTCAAATCAAGAGATTCATCTCATGGTATTCAAAATAAAGGATTTAATTCATGGGATTAAATCAAGGTTTTCAATTCATGTTATCAAATAAGGCATTAACACATTTGGTTAAAGTAAGGTTCATAAACATGGTGTCTATGGTTGTAAACAAACTTGTAAATGCATCAAGTATCACATTCATTAGCGTTAGTACTGGGTGATCACAACAAGGGAAAGCGGACACATTGGTTCTTATCCAGGATGGAGTTAGCTTTTAAATTTGTTTTAAAAGCTAACTGCAGGTCTGGTGTCATTATGGTTTTCAAGATTGCTGATACATTATCCAACTCCAAACGTGGTTTGGGACTTGATATTATATGTTGGCTTTCGTGCGAACAGTGATTGGACTGTTTACACTCATTTTCTTACTTGATGTTAGTTTGGGTTGCAGCTCATCCATGTGAATCATTTACTACTTTAACAAACCTATGCCTCATATCACATATTCATGATTTCATATGTTAAACCTATTGTTCTCACCAACTACTTCTGTAGTTGACAGTTACTTTTCACGTGTTTCAGGTAATCAGGTTTAAGACTTTCTCAGGGACAACTAAGGAGACCATTCTAAGATAGAACAAGATGAAGAAACATGCTAGGATGGATTAGAAACACACAAAATCCTAATTGTTTATTTTTCTTGTTTGAAGTCTTATTTTGTAACTATATTTTGGGTCTGTAGTTGTCATTATTTTGGTAGATAGTTTGTCTGTAACTAAACAACTGTCTAAACATTATGAAACGTAGTAATCCATTGTGGTTGTTCTTATTCAATACTTGTGTATGATTCAACTGTGCATACGTCACCGCGCCGTGGATTCCGCACGCGGCGCAGGGGTGTGACATCGTGTGAATGAGGCTCCATGCGACTGTCTAGCTCGTGCGAATGGATGCCCAGTAGGCCATGGCTATGTCATTCGGGCTGTGCTCACTCGGCCTGTGGCCATTCGGCCTGGGGGTCTTTCGGCTCATATCCATTCGCCCTATCTGCACATTCCATTCGGTTGGTTCGAAGCCGAGATGGTGCAGGCCTCCATTCTCAAGTTCGTGACCTAATCATGGGAGATTACCAGCTCTCCCATCATCCTGGTGTGATTTCAAGAAGTTCCTATGAATTTGTGATGGGTTAAACCGGTTAATAATGGGGTGTTCGAACCAAGAGGGTAACACCCTAGATTTGTGTGTTTGAGGTAGATATTACCTCAGATTTGATGATCTCTAGTTCCAAATCCTTGTACTTTCACAATCTACAAGTTGTTGTGGTCGTTTTAACACCAAAATGGCTTGATTTGGTGAAGATTTGTGAATTCTAGGGCTTGGATTTGTAGAGAGAGAAAGTTTAGAGAGAGAGAGTGTGATGAAAATGGGGAAGAAGGCTTGTAGGTGGGAAGCGGAAATGGCATTCAATGCCATATTAATTGCTTCTTAACCCCCGTGTGTGTTCACCTTGTTTTCACATTGTTGTCATTGAATTCACCTTGTTTTCTCTCTGAATTGTCTGCCATCTGATTCCTGTTATTTGTGGACATCAGATCGCAACCGATATGTTTTTGTCATTTACGTTCACACTGTTGTTGCACATGAGCAGTTGTATTTATTGTATTTAAATTTTCACTTAAACACATACAACTGTTATTTGTTTTCTTAGTCCTGTTGTCGCACAACTGTTTACACATTGTATTTACACATAGTAAATAGTGAAAGTACACGTACCGTACGGACTTGCCGGACGATTTGGTACTGGTTGTCACAGTCTCCCTTTATTAAAGAAATTTCGTCCCGAAATTTAAGAATCATTTTCGGACACTACTTCTTCAAACAGATGGGGATACTTTGTCTTCATGCGATCCTCACGCTCCCAGGTAAACTCTGGTCCGCGCTTAGAGTTCCATCGAACCTTCACGATAGGAATACGACTTCGTTTCAGTCTCTTGACTTCGCGATCCATAATCTCTACGGGTTCTTCAAAGAAATGTAATTGTTCATCAACTTGTATTTCTTCTAAGGGTATGACTAATGATTCGTCAGCGAGACATCTCTTAAGATTGGATACATGAAATACATCGTGTACCCCGCTTAGTTCATCAGGAAGTCTGAGTCTGTATGCCACAGGACCAATCCGTTGAGTTATCTCGAACGGTCCGACATACCTTGGTGCTAACTTGCCCTTAGCCCCAAAACGAACCACGCCTTTCCATGGGGACACTTTCAACATGACTCGGTCGCCCACTTGGAATTCGAAAGGCTTTCGCTGTTTGTCTGCGTAACTCTTTTGGCGACTACATGTTGCTTGTAATCTCTGCTGAATCTGGGCTATCTTATCAGTAGTATCCTGAAAAAGTTCCGGCCGAGTGATTCCTGTTATCTCCCACTTCGGTCCAACAAATTGGAGACCGACATTTTCTACCATATAATGCTTTGAACGGAGCACATCTGATACTGCTGTGGTAGCTATTGTTATAGGAGAACTCAATGAGTGGTAGATGATTGTCCCAACTTCTACCAAAGTCCAGGACACATGTCCTCAACATATCCTCCAGGGTTTGGATTGTTCGCTCGCTCTATCCGTTTGTGGATGGTAAGTTGTGCTCAAGTTCACACTTGTCCCTAAGGATTGTTGTAATGATTGCCAGAACCGCGATGTAAATCGACGGTCCCGGTCTGAAATAATGGATAATGGCACCCCGTGCCATACTACTATTTCATTAACATAAAGTCTTGCTATTTTTTCCATCTTGTAGTTTTCTCCAATTGGCAAGAAGTGTGCGGACTTGGTCAATCGATCGATGATGACCCATATAGAATCATGTCTGCTGGAAGTATGGGGTAGCTTGGTTATAAAATCCATAGCTATTTGTTCCCACTTAGATTGTGGTATCTCTGGTTGTTCCAGCAAACCTGATGGCTTATAGTGTTCGGCTTTGACTTTGGCACATGTGAGGCACTTACCGACGTGAGTAGCCACATTTTTCTTCATACCTGGCCACCAATAAAATGTCCTAAGATCTTGGTACATCTTATCAGCACCAGGATGAACAGAATATCGTGTTTTGTGTGCTTCGTCAAGAATGAGTTTTCGAAGTTCATCAATGTCGCACCCCGGCCCTCCCGTCCCGGACGGGGGCGCGACGGCTGGCTGATCTTGCAGGATCACAGTCTCCGGTCACACAATGTTGTGAGACCTATATGTCTGGTTGTTTACGTACATCCAATTACTTGGATAAATTAGATCGTAAAATCAGAGTTGCGAAAGTAAGCATAGGTTATCAAAACAGATTTAACATTCATAAATAATGGAAGCGTTAACAAAAACAATTTTCAAAATGATAAGTAATGATAGTTGCGGAAGCGATTAAAGTAGTTTAACAATACATAAGTAACACAACCAAATGATAACAATGTTTAATAAACTAAGACACTTAAACAGATGCATACGACTCCAGCTAGCATCCTATTCCTTGTGCGCGTGCCTTAGTTACCTGAGAAAACATGCGAGTAAAAGGGTCAACACAAAGGTTGGTGAGAGCACAGGTTTTATGTCAGCAATAAACATGAAATGTTTAAAGTAAATGTTATGCAGGTCTACTTTTCAATACAATGCAATATCCATTGATAGCTAGTCAATATAAGTATAGCATATGCGGGTTCGCAACCGAAGCTAACATGCCGCCTCCCGCCATATCCATCCAAGATATGGCAAATGTTGTTTGGTCAATTATGCACTGTTCCGACCTCCAGTCGGGATGACCTTACGGCTCGCAACAGTGGGGCTTGTCAGGCCCAAATAGTACTATTCAGAATTACCACGCTAAGCGCACGTGCTATTAACGGTTCGAGGTGTGTTTAGTGAGGACTTATCAGTTTTGTGGATGAATGCCACACATATGCATATACGATATTTGCATGTACAAAAGTAACCAAAAGTGTGTATGTTGTTCAAAAACAGTTGTAAGCAATGTTTTCTCCCCCAAGGGTAGAAAATATAAAAAGGGGCCGTGAACTCACCTGGTTAGCAGTTCCGGTATGTGTTTGTGTGTTCGTGTCTGCGAAAGCTAGCACCTGCTAGTATGCACCTATAATCCATATAGGTGTGAGTATGTGTTTTGTGGTGTGTTGTAATCCATACAACTCCAAGTGTCGGTGTGCTCAACTGAGTGTGTGTGTCGACTAGTGAGACTCAACGAATCGTTGATGGCACGATTGTTGTGTTATGACCATCCAACAAGCACAAGTAGGACACTTATATGCATCCTATCACTCTAATCATACAAGTTATCTTCTTTAGAAAGTTTCCAATTTAGGAAAGTGTGGTTGTGAAATCCCGTTTCATAAAGTTAACACTTCTAATGTGTTTGTAAAATACATTTAAACCCTTATGCTTAGAAATCATTCTTAAGCATATTCCAATACTCAAATAAAGGTTCCTTATTTGGAAAGTATCCGTTTAAAAACTCGTTTTCACAAATCAAAGTTTCCAATATGCTTAGAAATCATTCTTAAGCATATTCCAATACTCAAAGTTCATCAAAACGTTTTAAAACATCAAAAGCCCTCTTTTGATTTTTAAAAGTTTCCATATTTAGAAAGTCTATTCAAAACCATGTTTTTGACAAAATCAAACATCCAAATGTGTTTCTAAACACTCCGATACACATTTGACATCATCTAGGCATGTCTAACATGTCTAGATTATCACAAATCCAAGACTTGCACATAAAAGTTTACTTTTATGGCAAGTGTACCAAAATCATCACCAAATCAATCCTAACTTAACCAAACTTAAATCTAACACCCTTTAACTATAAAATCAGTAAATCTAAATCAAATACACATCAAATCACAATCACATTCGAGCACAATAACTAAATGGAGTTGCATGTGGGTTATTACCCATTGCATGTGCGATCTAACCATAGATAAACAAGATAAACTACCTTAGAAGCAAGATTTCAGTGGGGATGGCGACTGATGATGAAGTTCCAGTGGATTGATGGTTGCTCCAAGCTTCTTGATGGCTTCCAAGACCTTCTTCAAGCTCCAATGGCTTCAAATAACCAAGAAATGCATATAGATAGCTCCTAGGTTGATTGCAGAGGCTTGGGGTGTGATTTCAAAGTGTTTTGGTCGATGGATTGAGTGGAAGTTCGGAGAAAGTGGGAAAGAGTTCGACTGAAAATGAAAGGGGTTGGTTTTTATAAAATTTTCGATCTGCATGGCCTTTGCGTACCGCAAAGGCCGATCAAAAGTTTTTATCGCGTACCGCGATGGGATTCGGGAGTCCCGACTCCCGCTTTGCTTCGCGTACCACGAAGCCTTTCACCAAGGGACCGTCGCGTACCGCGATGGGTCCATTTTCATGTTTTTCGATTTCGATGATTCGATTTCGCTCGTACTTGATTCCTAACGTTTATCCTAAACATCTAATGCATGTTTAAGCACATAAACATAAAATAACAGATAAGTTTGATTGATCACCAACGTTCGTGAGACTCGTGTGTGTGTTTTGATAATTCCTAGAATTATCTTCGATAGTTTGTGTTCGTTGCTACGAACTGTTCGCATGCTTGATTAACCATAGTCAACATGTATTTGCACAATCCAATTGTGTTTGTGTTTGCCACACTTGGTTTCCAAAACCAATGTGCAATGTACGATTCGATAGTTCCTCCAACTATCGTTTCGTAGTTGTGTGTGTTTGACTAATCCAATTAAACATAATTAAATGAAATGCAACAAGTATGAATGTGAAATGTAAAGAATGTAAGAGTCGCAATTTACCTGAAATTGCCGGGTGTCACATCATCCCCTTGTTTAAAAAATTTCGTCCCGAAATTTGGTTGTTGTTGGTAGTGTTTGAGTAGCAAGAGTGTTTGAGAAACAAAAATTTTCTGGTTGTCACATCATCCCCTTGTTGAAAGGAAATTTCGTCCCGAAATTTATTCGTTGTTGTCGGCATTCGACGTTGACTGTTTGAAGAGATGGGGATATTTGCGCATCATCTGATCTTCACGCTCCCACATGAATTCAGGTCCGCGTTTAGAGTTCCATCGAACTTTAACAATTGGAATCTTACTCAGTTTGAGTTGTTTGACCTCTCGGTCCATGATCTCTACCGGTTCTTCCACAAACCTTAGTTGTTCATCCACCTGGATCTCATCCAGTGGAACTATAAGTGTTTCGTCAGATAGACACTTTTTCAAGTTTGAGACGTGAAACACGTTGTGAACTCCGTCGAGTTCGGATGGTAAGTTGAGTTGGTATGCCACTGGACCAATCCTCTTCAGGATCTCGAAAGGTCCAATATACCGTGGGTTCAGTTTGCCTCTTTTCCCATAACGTATGACGCCTTTCCATAGCGAGAACTTCAGAAGGACTTTATCTCCTACCTGAAATTCCAGAGGCTTTCGGTGTTTGCCGGCATAGCTCTTTTGATGATCGCGAGCTGCTGCCATGCGGTTTCTGATCTGTACGATTTTCTCCGTTGTTTCATGTACCAGTTCTGGGCCAGTGAGCTGGCTGTCGCCCAATTCTGCCCAGCAAATGGGTGATCGGCATTTCCTGCCATAGAGTGCCTCAAAAGGCGCTACCTTGATGCTGGTGTGGTAACTGTTGTAGGAAAATTCCACCAACGGTAAGTGAGTTTCCCAGCTGTTGCCGAAGTCTACTACTCAAGCTCGTAGCATATCCTCGAGAGTTTGTATGGTGCGTTCTCTCTGGCCATCAGTTTGTGGGTGGTATGCTGTACTCATATCCAACCGTGTGCCAAGCGACTTTTGCAATGATTTCCAGAAGTTAGAGGTGAATCTGGCATCTCGATCAGAAATGATGGAGATTGGCACTCCATGACGCGAGACCACTTCCTTGACATAGATTCTGGTTAGTTTTTCCAACTTGTCGTTTTCCTTGATCGCAAGGAAATGTGCTGACTTGGTCAGTCGGTCCACAATTACCAAGATAGTGTCACATCCACTAGGAGTACGGGGTAATTTGGTAATGAAATCCATGGATATTTGTTCCCACTTCCACATGGGGATCTCAGGTTGTGTGAGTAATCCAGAGGGTTTCTGGTACTCGATTTTGACTTTGGCGCAAGTTAAGCATTTGCCCACATAGGTGGCAATGTCGGCTTTCATGTGTGGCCACCAGTAAAGTATCTGCAGATCATGATACATCTTATCAGATCCAGGGTAAATGGAATACCGGGATTTGTGAGCCTCGTCCATCACAAGGTCTCGTAAGTTTCCGTGATGTGGAACCGAGATGCGTTCTACGAAATAATGTAAGCCATCGGCTTTGACTTCTAGTTGTTTCTCCATTCCCCTTAATGATTCGGCCACTAGGTTTTCAGCTTTTAGTGCCTCAACTTGGGCACTACGTATCTGGTCAGGGAGGTTGGGATGGATGGTGAGTTGTAAAGCTCGTACCCTTTTGGGTTTCGAGGTATTTTTCCGACTCAGGGCATCGGCCACTACATTGGCCTTCCCTGGGTGATACTTGATAGCACACTCATAGTCGTTTAGGAGTTCGAGCCAGCGACGTTGTGGCATGTTCAGTTCCTTCTGCTCGAATATGTGTTGAAGACTCTTGTGATCAGTGTATATCGTACACTTTGTACCGTACAGGTAGTGTCTCCAGATCTTGAGTGCAAATACCACGGCTCCAAGTTCCAAGTCGTGGGTGGTGTAGTTTTTCTCGTGGACTTTCAATTGTCGGGAAGCATATGCGATCACCTTCTCTCGCTGCATAAGCACACAGCCGAGTCCCTGTATCGAGGCATCGCAGTATACTACGAAGTCATCCGTTCCATCAGGAAGAGATAAGATAGGTGCACTACAGAGCTTCTGCTTGAGAAGTTGGAATGCAGCTTCTTGTTTGTCAGTCCAGAGATTTTTCTTGTCTATATGGGTTAAAGCTGTGAGTGGTTGGGCTATCTTTGAAAATCCTTCAATAAATCGTCGATAATAGCCTGCCAAGCCTAGGAATTGCCGCACCTTAGTTGGGGTCTTTGGTGCTTCCCAGTTCTTGATCGCCTCTATCTTGGATTTATCCAGATGAATATCTTGTTCATTCACCACATGACCTAAGAATTCGACTTCTCGAATCCAGAAGTCGCACTTTGAGAGTTTAGCGTACAGCTTCTCTTGTCGCAGCAGTTCAAGAGCCAATTGAAGATGCTCTTTGTGTTCTTCCTAGGTTTTGTAGTAGATGAGGATATCATCTATAAAGACAATGATAAACTTGTCCAAGTAGGGTTTGCACACTCTATTCATGAGATCCATGAATACTGCGGGTGCGATTGTTAAACGAAACGGCATAACCAAAAACTCGTAATGGCCGTACTGTGTGCGGAAAGCAGTCTTGGGGATATCTTCCTCTTGAATTCTCAGTTGATGGTACCCAGATCGCAGGTCGATCTTAGAGTAGTAACTCGATCCTTGCAGTTGGTCAAACAAATCGTCAATGCAGGGTAAGGGGTAACGGTTCTTGATTGTCACTTTCTTCAACTCCCGATAGTTGATGCACATACGGAACGTGCCATCCTTCTTCTTCACGAATAAGACCGGAGCTCCCCAAGGTGAGAAGCTGGGTCTGATGAAACCCTTGTCCAACAACTCTTGTAGTTGATTGGACAGTTCCTGCATCTCCAAAGGTGCAAGTCGATATGGTTCTCGTGCAATTGGTGCTGCTCCCGGTGTAAGATCTATGCAGAACTCCACTTGTCGAGGTGGTGGTAGTCCTAGTAGATCCTCAGGGAATACGTCGGGGTAGTTGCATACGACTGGGATGTCTTCTATTCTTTTTTCCTCCTCGGTCTTGTCGGTGATAAGCGCCAGAATGGCTGTGTATCCCTTTCGTAAGCATTTATGAGCTTTCATGCACGAGATGATGTTCAGAGGAGTGTCACTCCTTTCGCCCTTGATGTCTAGAGTTTCTCCGCCAGAGAGAGGTATACGCACAATTTTGTTGTGGCAAATGATCTCAGCTTGGTTTTCAGACAACCAATCCATGCCCACTACGACATCAAAACTGCCTAGTGTAACTGGCATGAGGTCAATCTTAAACTTATGGCCTGCTAGCTCTAAAGTGCATTCTTTTAGAATGTGCTTGGTCACAATTAATTTACCATCAGCTAGCTCTACTGTGTATTCAACCTCTAAGGGTGTTGGGGTAATGGCAAGTATCTCACTGAAATCCTTAGATATAAAATTTTTCTTAGCTCCAGTATCAAACAATACAGAAGCATAATTATCGTTCAAGAGATACGTACCGGTTGCAAGGTTGGGATCGTTTCTGGCCTCCTTGGCCCCGATCATGAAGGCTCGTCCCCTCGTTCCATTGTTCCCATTGTTGTTCTCTTGGTTGTTGTTGTTGTTTTTCAGATGTGGGCAGTCCTTCTTGAAATGCCCAGGTTTCCCGCATTCGAAGCAGCCCTTCGGTGCTTCAAGTTGTTGTTATTGTGGTTGTGGGGTTTTTGCAAGTAGTTCACCCCTGCAGTCTTTGGCTGCATGTCCCCCTTTTCCACATTGCTGACATTGAAAGGGGCCACACTGACCCTGTGCATGGTGGAAATTGCACTTGTGGCATTTGAGGTGTTTTCCGGCATAGCCTCCTTGGTTCTGAGTGATTGGGATAGGTGGTGCGTAAGCCTGAGATGACCCAAACTTGCGTTGCTGCGGTGGTGGTTGGAGGGTGGAAGTCTTGCTCAGGGTGTCATCCCATTTGCGCTTGTTCTTGTCATTGGTGGTGGTTACAGCACCACGGGGTGGCAAGAGTCCTTGTGCAACATCCGAATCAGTGAACTTGTGAGTTAGTCGCACGGCTTGTTGCATGGTGATGGGATCAGCAGAGAGTACCATGCCCTGAATTTGAGGTGGTAGTCCCTCAATGTACTTCTCTATGTGTTTGAAGGGTGGTGTAGCCATTTCCGGGCACAGATTTGCCAGCTCATACGACCGGGCAGTGTATGCCTCAACCTCGGAACCAACCATTTTATGGTTCCAGAACTCAGTTTCCAGTTTCTGCACCTCAACGCGAGGACAATATTCGCGGTTCAGCATCCTTTTAAAATCATCCCAAGGCAGAGCATTGGCTGCTTCGAGCCCTAGGTTCTGGACGTTGGCATTCCACCACATGAGGGCAGCTCCCTCGAATGTCCCTGCAGCGAACTTGACTCGGTCCTCGTTCCTGCAATTGCTCATGGTGAAGGCCAACTCTGCCTTCTCTATCCAGCGCAGTAGTCCCACGACACCTTCTGTGCCGCTGAAAGAGTGGGGTTTGCAATCTAGGAACATTTTGAACGTGCAGAGAGGAGGGTTAGGATTTGTTCCTGAGATATGCAAAAGATAAAGTTGAGTGAAGTATCGGGCAAACGTGTTGAACTAGAAATGAGTGATTGTGATGCAAGGTGAATATGAGATAAGACTCATCACCTTGGTTCAGCGGGTTTTGATTACGGGTAGCTTCCCGTGCAGCAAGCGCCTCTTCAACTCGTTCGTTGATGAGTGCATTCAGTTCAGGTGGCGTCAAGTTGATGTTTCCACGTCCCGCAGCATTTCTGCGTCCTCCACGTCTTCCAGCCATGATCTTCATAGCGAGAATAAGTGTTAGTGTTTGTCTAATGACTAATGTAGTGTGTGTGGAAGGTACTATAAAGAATCATGCAGAGCTATCGGCTCCTCTCTGTCATGTGCAATCACATGCGGTGACGATGATGACGCCATGCGTAGTGAGTGTGTGTACAATCATGTATGCAAGTATCACAATACTAAGCACTAAGTGTCGTGTGGAGACTAGTGGTTATAGACTAAGTTCACTAAATGCAAACCTAATTCGCAATAACCGGAGTCTCTGATATCAATATGTCGCACCCTGGCCCTCCCGTCCCGGACGGGGGCGCGACGGCTGGCTGTTCTTGCAGGATCACAGTCTCCGGTCACACAATGTTGCGAGACCTATATGTTTGGTTTTTTACGTACATCCAATTACTTGGATAAATTAGTTCGTAAAATCAGAGTTGCGAAAGTAAGTGTAGGTTATCAAAACAGATTTAACATTCATAAATAGCGGAAGCGTTAACAAAAACAGTTTTCAAAATGATAAGTAATGTGTCACACCCCGAGCCGACGGGAACAGATCGGGTTTTCCCGTCGGACGGAAGGTTCCTGGGGCGCGATATCATGAGTGATAATCAAATGATCAGATTGTTTACATAGCACATGATAAATAAATGAGAAATGCTAGCACATCCATGATATAGAATTACAAGATTAAATTACAATGTATCGTTCATAATTTAACCAAGTAAATCTATCAAAAGAATCAATGTAACTATATCTTGTATCTGTACAAGATATACAAAAGATGATTCATTGTTCTTGTCACCAAAAGCATGCAACACAAAATAAAGCTAGGTCTTCTAAAAGTCCACTAGCTTAGTCCATGCATATATCTAGCTACACCTGTTCATCACCTGAGAAAACATGCATTTAAACAAAGTCAACACTAGGTTGGTGAGTTGATAAGTATGTTAACAGAAAACCTTGATTCATTCACATGCACAATCACAATGTATGTTATGTTACTTGTATGTTGTATGTTTACCTGTTCACTCAATGGCTTCTCAATAGTTATATTTACAAGTATTATATCATCCTAGTAGTGATGCTTATATATAGGGCATATGTAAGGGAACTAAGCCCTAGCCAACATCCCACCACATCACCACTAGAACTCCACACTACTTGCAATACAACTATTGATTTCCATTCCCAAATCCACATGCCCATCTCGTTATTGATCACCTGTTATCTCATGTATAGAATAATAAAATAATAAAGGTTTAGTTATCAAACCGAAGTATTGATAACCCTTTTTATGCGTTAAAGATATTAGATTTATCAAATCTGATCCTTGTATTATTCTATTACTTGTGGGGTTAACTGTTGTTTCGCTTTTAAAGATTAAGAGTGTTAGTTAACCAATTGTAATTTGTTCTCAACTGATAGTGCATAAAGCCTAAAAGGAATCCATTGAAATCCTCACGTAATCAGATTACAATGCATCCAATTTACCTCTACCACTTTGTATTACCGTAGGCCTCATCGAAATGGTTACTAGAAATATGACATGAGAGAAAATAAATTCCTCAGTCTACTAGTCAACGGTTAACGATGGATTAATTACTTATCACTGCAGATTAATATCACCATGTGTCGCTTTCCAGAACCTGACTTGAAGTCGCCCGTCACCGGTCATACGTTACCGGCCAATGAATCAATACGATCAACATACTAGCCCTACAAGCTAGAGGTTTGTCAAACCTATGGTACCACTATGCTATCGTCGGTTTAGTCACGTCAAACTAATTGGTCAGCGAATTATAGGGGCTTACATGATCAACTTGAACTAATGGCACATGATTGAAGTGATATAATGCAACAGGTCAATAGTAACTAATTGTAATTGTATTCATCCGTGTTATTGTTCTCAATGTCATATGTTCTCCGTGTTATTAACAAAGTTAAATAAGAACTTGTCTTATTACATTATGTTAATTATTTGAGTGAATGATGTTGTAATCATGAAGTTACATTATCATGATTATTATCCTTTGTTCCATGTTCTCCTGAAATATATGTTGAGTTGTAGAGCTAAGTGTTAAAAGGACTAGTCCTATTACACTTACTTAACTCTTGTATCCAATGTTATTACAAAAATACATAGTATCTTTATAACATGCCTATGTTTGACTGTGATTATTCCAATGCTCGTTTATGTAAGAATAACTAAGGGTTATAAGATAAAATCTTACATCTATGTTATTCTAATGTGTTGATGAACTAATAAGATATATTACATTGTTCATCTGATTATCCCTGTCATATCATGATCATACAAGCATGCATACAATGATAAACAATAATAAACAATTAAGTATTATCCAAAATCAATGTAATAGCAATTTGTTAAGCAAAACTTTTAAGTAACTAAAAGTAAGCATGTTCTCAGCCCCAAGAGTTTAAAATCAGTTTAGATTAAAGTAAAAAGGGGCATATGAACTCACCTTGTTGTTGTAGGGTTGACTTAGCTTAAAAGAAGAATGCACACGCTCTTTGTTGTTCTTGTTGTTGTGTTCACAATCCTGTATTGATTCCATGTGATTGCAACTTATAAGTATAAATTGTGGCAATTTGTGTGTGTGCATGTGTTAGCCCTAAGGTTGGCTAACACTTGTGAGTCTCGGTAATGATTCGGCCCTTTTTTGTTGTTCATAGATTTCCCTATATTTGATCTCCTTAACTTAGTTGGTTATGTGATCAAAATTATAAGTTATACAAAATCCAAGTCGTAAAGGTGACTTAGGTTTATCATTTAAGGTTTGTCTTTGTCATAATTAACCTTGTAGGTGTAGAAGGATTATTAGAAAAACATCTCCCGTTTGTTTTCAATACCTTATTATTTAAATTGTAAATTACTCCATGAGTCGAGAACCCATTGGGCCAAAAGGACTTAAACCAATTAACATATGGCCAAGATAACCGTTTGAGCTAATTAGTTATGCCGAATCATAGTTGGGCCTTGGTCCAGTTAACTGTTGTTTGGGCCAAGGATATCATGGGCTTGATGTACATAGTGTTCGCGCCGGCTAGACAACCATGGGCCGTAGAGGGGAACGTGGGCCGTGGCTAGTTCTTGGGCCAAACTAAGAAGTCTGTTGGGCCGTGTGAGGTCTCTTGGGCTGTTTTAATCACATTGGGCCTAATCCCATGGGGCTGGGCCTTAGCAAGGAGATTGGGCCGATTTGTTTTGTTGGAAACCAATGAGATTGTGGGCTAATCGTTGGGCCAATATCAAAAGAAATGGGCCAATAGGAAATGAGCTAAACCGGCTGCATGGTTTGGTCGAGCATTCACATGGAATGATCCCCATGGCAGCGAACCTTTAAGGTTGAGGTTCGGTCACCATGTGCGCCCGATGGTTCGGTGATGCCAAAAGGTTCGTGGTTGTCTAGGGTTCGCTGCACTGCAAGGCTCGGCAACAACAGGGTTCGCCTGCATGGGGGGTTCGCCAAGGCAGGTTCGGTCGAAGTGGCTCAGCAAGGTTCGTGAGCCGTATGTAAGGAGTAGATGGTTCAGCCATGGTGTGATACATCCAAGGGTTCGTCCCCATGCAACCAAGGTTCGGGAGAGATGCATGTTTGACTGGTTCAGCCATGGTTCGGAAAGATCCGTATAACCCAGGTTCGCTGTAAGGGTTCGGGGCAGCAACACCAAGGTTCGCGAGTCCCCGAAGGTTCTGCAACAGTACTTCGTGGCTCCAGGGTTCGGCGGTGCAAATGGCTCGGCTGATAGGGTGTAACCTGGCAGGTTCGGCTGGTCGAAGGTTCGGCCAGCCTTACCCCCCCTGCGAACCTGATCTGATCAGCACCCCCTGGAACTTCGAATCTGTTGTCAACCTTTCTCCTACCCATGTTAGATGTTTCTGAGTTCTCGAAGGCGTGAAGGTTAGCTTTTGTGAGGATTTTCAGCCGTATAAGTCTTGGTTCGAAACAATGATAGAAAACCCTATTATTCCGAATGTTTCTAGCTCCATACCTTGTTTTTTAGTGGTTAAAACTCCAGATCTTCTGTACGTCTAGGTAGAGGGCACCGAGAGCTATGCGTGGACACCAAGAACGCGCGATTTGGCCAAGAAACGAGCAAGATACACGCGTGTGAAGCTTGAACTTTCTAGAGAGAGAGGGTGCGGGATTTTGAACTAGAGAGAGAAAGGGCTGGCCAAGAATGAGGAAAAACACCTCATTTAGTGTTTTTATACTCCGAGTGGTGTTCGGGTTCGTTTCGGTTGCTCGGTTCGCGTTTTCGTCGCGTTTCCGGAATTTAAGTGCGTAATTTATTTGAAATTAATACAAGGGATGTTATTTTAATTATTTGATGAGTTTCAAAATTGTAAAATGTTATTTATTAAACTTTTATTAATTTATGATCGTTCGTGTCGTGTTTTCGTTTTCGTTTCGTCAGATCGTGTCACCATCGCGCGTATTCGTTTGAATCGTCATTCGAATGAACACGACGATGGTTTTGCTTTCTGACTTTTGTTTTCTACTTTTCAGTTATCATTTCAAAACGTTAAACTCACAGACATGTTTGTGTGAATCGTCACCCACGCAAACACACTGTCAGTTCGTTATTCTGAAACAACATTGTAAATTTTGTTTGAATTGTGTTTCCTCACTATCGGACTCAACTAAACATCCTGTTATCACATCGTTTTCACATTGAATTGTCGACCATCTGATTCCTGTCATCTATGGATATCAGATCGCAACCGATTTGTTCTTGTTATTTGTATGAACACTGTTGTTTCTCGTGATTTTTTGTGTTAACTGTACTTAGGTTTTCACTTAAATACACACAACTTATGTTTCAACTGAGCGTTGTACTTACAGTATTTAAGTTCACACAAAAATACGTACAACTGTTTCTTGTATTTAGAATTCTGTTAATACATGTACTGTGTATACACATGTAATTACACGTAGTTACTGTTGAAAGTACCTGTACCGTACGGACTTGCCGGCCGGTCCGGTACTAGTTGTCACATAATGATAGTTGCGGAAGCGATTAAAGCAGTTTAAAAATACATAAGTAACACAACCAAATGATAACAATGTTTAATAAACTAAGACACTTTAACAGATGCATGCGACTCCAGCCTAGCATCCTATTCCTTGTGCGCGTGCCTTAGTTACCTGAAAAAACATGCGAGTAAAAGGGTCAACACAAAGGTTGGTGAGAGCACAGGTTTTATGTCAGCAATAAACATCAAATCTTTAAAGTAAATGCTATGCAGGTCTAGTTTTTAATACAACGCAATATCCATTGATAGCTAGTCATTATAAGTTATACCATATGCGGGTTCGCAACCGAAGCTAACATGCTGCCTCCCGCCATATCCATCCAAGATATGGCAAATGTTGTTTGGTCAATTATGCATTGTTCCGGCCTCTAGTCGGGTTGGCCTTACGGCTTGCAACAGTGGGGCTTGTCAGGCCCAAATAGTACTATTCAGAATTACCACGCTAAGTGCAACGCGCTATTAACGGTTCGAGGTGTGTTTAGTGAGGACTTATCAGTTTTGTGGATGAATGCCACACATATGCATATACGATATTTGCATGTACAAAAGTAACCAAAAGTGTGTATGTTGTTCAAAAACAGTTGTTAGCAATGTTTTCTCCCCCAAGGGTAGAAAATATAAAAAGGGGCCGTGAACTCACCTGGTTAGCAGTTCCGGTATGTGTTTGTGTGTTCGTGTCTGCGAAAGCTAGCACCTGCTAGTATGCACCTATAATCAATATAGGTGTGAGTATGTGTTTTGTGGTGTGTTGTAATCCATACAACTCCAAGTGTCGGTGTGCTCAACTGAGTGTGTGTGTCGACTAGTGAGACTCAACGAATCGTTGGTGGCACGATTGTTGTGTTATGACCATCCAACAAGCACAAGTAGGACACTTATATGCATCCTATCACTCTAATCATACAAGTTATCTTTTTTAGAAAGTTTCCAATTTAGGAAAGTGTGGTTGTGAAATCCTGTTTCATAAAGTTAACACTTCTAATGTGTTTGTAAAATACGTTTAAACCCTTAAAACATATTGTTTGCGCATAAATCACCGTTTATGCCGTTTTGCCCAAATAAAGTTTCCTTATTTGGAAAGTATCCGTTTAAAAACTCGTTTTCACAAATCAATGTTTCCAATATGCTTAGAAATCATTCTTAAGCATATTCCAATACTCAAAGTTCATCAAAACGTTTTAAAACATCAAAAGCCCTCTTTTGATTTTTAAAAGTTTCCATATTTAGAAAGTCTATTCAAAACCATGTTTTTGACAAAATCAAACATCCAAATGTTTTTCTAAACACTCCAATTCACATTTGACATCATCTAGGAATGTCTAACATGTCTAGATTATCACAAATCCAAGACTTGCACATAAAAGTTTCCTTTTATGGCAAGTGTACCAAAATCATCACCAAAGCGATCCTAACTTAACCAAACTCAAATCTAACATCATTAAACTATAAAATAAGTAAATCTAAATCAAATACACATCAAATCACCATCACATTTGAGCATAATAACTAAATGGAGTTGCATGTGGGTTATTACCCATTGCATCTGCGATCTAACCATAGATAAACAAGATAAACTACCTTAGAAGCAAGATTTCAGTGGGGATGGCTACTGATGATGAAGTTCCGGTGGATTGATGGTTGCTCCAAGCTTCTTGATGGCTTCCAAGACCTTATTCAAGCACAAATGGCTTCAAATCACCAAGAAATGCATAAAGATAGCTCCTAGATTGATTCCAGAGGCTTGGGGTGTGATTTCAGAGTGTTTTGGTCGATGGATTGAGTGGAAGTTCGGAGAAAGTGGGAAATAGTTCGACTGAAAATGAAAGGGGTTGGTTTTTATAAAATTTTCGATCTGCATGGCCTTCGCGTGCCGCGAAGGCCGATCAAAAGTTTTTATCGCGTACCGCGATGGGATTCGGGAGTCCCGACTCCCGCTTTGCTTCGCGTACAGCGAAGCCTTTCGCCAAGGGACCGTCGCATACCGTGATGGGTCCATTTTCATGTTTTTCGATTTCGATGATTCGATTTCGCTCGTACTTGATTCCTAACGTTTATCCTAAACATCTAATGCATGTTTAAGCATTTAAACTTAAAATCAAAGATAAGTTTGATTGATCACCAACGTTCGTGAGACTCATGTGTGTGTTTCGATAATTCCTCGAATTATCTTCGATAGTTTGTGTTCGTTGCTACGAACTGTTCTCATGCTTGATTAACCATAATCAACATGTATTTGCACAATCCAATTGTGTTTGTGTTTGTGTTTGCCACATTTGGTTTCCAAAACCAGTGTGCAATGTACGATTCGATAGTTCCTCGAACTATCGTTTCGTAGTTGTGTGTGTTTGACTCATCTAATTAAACATAATTAAATGAAATGCAACAAGTATGAATGTGAAATGTAAAGAATGTAAGAGTCTCAATTTACATGAAATTGCCGGGTGTCAGAATCTAATGCCGGGATCCATACACGATCCTGATAATAGATAACTCTGTCTTGTTTTGTCTCCAAATGCTTCTCGGCTCCACAATCGAGTTCATTTCTCAAGTTGTTTCTTGCCACTGCTTCTTGTTGTGCTTGTAGGATTTGATCTCTCAGACTTGTTTGCACAGTCATTCCCATTGCTCTAATGCGCAAGGGTTTGACTCTTTCCTTCCGGCTCAAAGCGTCAGCCACAACATTAGCTTTGCCCGGATGGTATTTGATCACCCAATCGTAATCGTTCAGGAGCTCAACCCAACGTCTCTGTCTCATGTTAAGCTCCTTCTGATAAAATACATGTTGTAAGCTTTTGTGATATGTGAAGATTGTACATTTGGTACCATAAAGGTAATGCCTCCAAATCTTTAAAGCAAAGACAACAGCTCCCAGTTCCAAATCATGCGTCGTGTAATTCTTCTCGTGTATCTTCAATTGTCGTGATGCGTAGGCAATGACTTTGTCTCATTGCATTAGAACACAACCAAGTCCCTGATGCGAAGCATCACAATAAACCACAAAGTCATCGTTGCCCTCAGGGAGTGTTAAGATTGGAGCATTGCACAATATTTGTTTTAATGTTTGAAACGCCTCTTCCTGTTTCTGTGTCCACACGAATGGTTCACTTTTCTGAGTGAGTTTTGTGAGTGGCAAAGCTATCTTAGAGAAATTAGAAATGAATCTCCTATAATAACCCGCCAGACCTAGAAAGGATCTGATCTCTGTAGGTGTTTTGGGCACGTCCCAGTTCTTGATTCCTTCAATCTTGACAGCATCCACGTGAATTCCATCACTGTTAATCACGTGACCCAAGTACTGAACTTCTCTCAGCCAAAATTCACACTTGGAGAATTTGGCATAAAGTTGATCGTTCTTTAAAAGTTCCCAGATTGTCTTAAGATGTTGTTCATGTTCCTACTCAGTCTTTGAATAGATAAATATATCATCAATAAAGACGATAACGAACTGATCTAGATACGGCTTGCACACCCGTTTCATAAGATCCATGAACACTGCCGGTGCGTTCGTTAATCCGAATGGCATCACCATAAATTCATAGTGACCATATCGAGTATGAAATGTCGTCTTGGGTATGTCTTCCTCTTGAATCCGGAGCTGGTGATAATCTGAACGTAGGTCTATCTTTAAGACTACTTTAGACATCAGTGGATGCCCTGATCCACACCGAGTAAGGTATGCTGCAGGATCGTTTGAGAAACGAGCACTGACCTGGTGGAATGCCCAGGTTCAAACCCGAGGAAGAGAAGAGGCATTGGCTATGCCTTGGGAGGATTTCAAGAGTTTACTGAGGGGCGAGTTCTGCCTGAGGAATGAACTGAAGAAGGTGGAAACATAACTGCTGAACCACGTGATGGTGGGAACTGAACATCTGGCATTCACTACCAGATTTCATGAACTAGCAACACTGGCACCGGATATGATGCCCACACTAGAGAAAAGGATTGAATGGTATGTCGTGGACCACCGCCTTGCATTCAAGGGCATGTGATTGCCGCACACCCAACCACACTAGAGATGGCTGTCACACTGTCAGCTACATTGACTGATGTGATGGTTGCCTCTGGTGTACTCAAGAGGGAATCTGGAACTGCTGAGAATCTGGAACAACCCTCCAACAAGAAACGAAAGGTCGTAAAGAACTTCGCAACGACCACCACTACCAAACAAGCAGTGCCTACACAACCACAACTGAACCACCAGCCTTATTCTGGCACGGCTCCATTCTGCAATTAGTGCAACTATCATCATCAACCTGACACAGGGTGCAGGCAATGTACTTATTGTGGAAAAATGGGGCATTGAGCCAAATTCTGTAAGAATCAAGCAACTTAACGCAGGGCAAACCAAGCAGTGGCACAGACCGCTGTACAAAACAATCGCATTTCCTGTTACACCTGCGGGGAACCAGGACATTATGCGAAGGACTGCCCAAAGAGGGTGCTACAGAGAGGGCAAGCACCGAGGGGACGAGTATTCCAGATAGGGGCGGCTGCTGCTCGCCAGGAGACTAACACCAACACTGGTATGCTTTTCATTTAAAATCTTTGCAGTTGTATTAATTAATACTAGCATAGATTATCGCTTGCCTCTTTAGAGTTAGTTTAAAA